>JANTCA010040128.1:0-17729 GCA_024741275.1 Chironex yamaguchii
TTTGTCCAACACAGTTAAAATAAGCATGTACATGGTAACCAAACCACAAATGACAAAACATACAAACCTCCAAACTGGGTTATCCCCACAAAGACTTCCTCACTAGCACTATGAATGTTTCATTACGTAATCTAGAATCCAGGATTTAATCTGGATCACCCCCCTAAGTTTAATCAATGCTGAAAATTTTGTAAAAAATCCATCTGGAACTCCTTGAGTTACAAAGTCACTGAACAGACAAATCAAAGTCGTCATAACCTCCCTGGCAGATGTAACAATGTAGTAAGACATAACTGAACAGTGACATGTACTACAACTGGACTTGCCTATCATCAAAGGACATCCTATACTAACAATGACAGCCACATGTGTTCTCTCCATAAAAGCTTACAAGAATGAAAGATTTAAAAAAATCAACATCTAAAAGATTTTTTCAAAAGACATTGTTGACTTGCTAACCACATTTTTTTCAAATTCAAACCCTACTTTGTAGAATCATAATTTCAGTTCAAGTGTTTTTGCTGTTCTAGTGCATACCTCCAACAAAGTCCACAATTATATCAGACAATCCTTTTCACCCTTCATACATGTTGACAAACATCAACACATTGTTGATCATTTCTGTTCAGCTGCTCGACAAAATTAAACACAATTAGAATCAGCAAACTTTAGTATCATTGTGAGGTTTAAAATTGCAAAAACTGACACAGAAGGTGCTATTAGCACCGAATAATCAAAAGCTGCCACCTACTTTAGTGAATTCGACAATTCTAGGTGACAAAAACTTTGCTCTATAACCCCATGAGCAATGACTTAAGAGGACTAAGACAAAGGAAAGACATTCCTATGCCTGATGTTGACAATTCAGTTCAAGCTGTTGGTCATATACTGTTAAAGGACATCCATTTTATTACAAAAAAATCAACATAGAGACTATAGCAGCTCATTCAACCTAACAACCCACCCTTAAGTCAATAATGATAGAACCACTTACATGAAGCGGTCATACCCCAAAATGGTTTGATCTAGCCAATTCACATTTGTTGAAATCAGACTTAAAAGTGCTAGACAGCACTAATGGAGAGCTTTTTCAGCTCAATTTTTTGAAATATCAAAATACAGCAATATTTAAGAGCCTACTGCAAATGTCTCAATATAATCAGCATCCCTTGCATTACTGAATGTTCATCATGATCTGAAACAAACCTAGACATCATAGCTTTTACATGTACTAAATCATATTATATAATGTTCCCAATTTCATGTGTTGACATCAAAATCATGTCTCTGTCACTCACAGTTTAAAAATGAACATGTACATGGTAAACGAACCAAATATGACAACACATAAACCTTAAACCAGCAGTTGCATAACTTAGAGCATTTACAATTAAATATTAAAAGCACAAGACTTAATTTGTGTGAGCAATTATATTCTGGATCTTTACAATCATCTAAAAGGAACAGATAAAAAGACCACTTTATACAGTGAATAAAATTTTATTGTGCTTCTTTACAATAAGTTAAGAGGAACAGATGAAAAGACGACTTTATACAGTGAATAAAATTATATTCTGCTTCTTTACAATAAATTAACAGGAACAGATAAAAAGACCAATTTATACAGTGAATAAAATTATATTCTGCTTCTTTACAACAAGTTAACAGGAACAGATACCAAGACCACTTTATACAGTGAATAAAACTAAATCCATATTACAGTATCATCACATGCTCCAGACCTTCCCATAACTTTAATTGAAGAGAGTCACATGTCATGTACCATGCAGTGCCATTGTTCACTTTGGTGGTCTGGTGACCCAAGAAGAGTAAGGAGAATGATAAAAAGCATACTTGATTCCTTCCAGCTTTCTGTGGAGGCCCATAAGCAAGATTTTTTTTAGCATAATCGATTCCAAGTGTAGCTGATTCCCTTACCAGGATCAGGGAATTTTACAAGGAAGTGACCTATCTTATGAGAGTGGGCTCTGGTTACCTTCTCTCATCAATGGTCTTTTTGTTTGTGGTTATGCGGGTTCATACCGGCACCCTCTGGCTTGCAAGATAGCATGCCTGAAAAGGAGAGGCTTGATGCCATATTAAAATTCCATTAAAGGTTTACTACCTATGCCAAATAGGCTATGTTTTGCCACCATTGGCTTCTCTCCCTATTTGTGTGTGTCTGTTTGGGGTTTCTGGAATAATCATCAAATATTAAACTGATGTGACATATATCAGAGACTTATGGGTGGTATTAGTTACTTGACATCAGATTTCTCTGACTAAAATGACCTCTGAAAGGTCAAAAAGATGCCTGATATCAAGTCACCATACTTAATTCTTCCTAATTGTTCTTACTTACTATGAAACGTGTACAATTCATCCATAAGAAAATGTAACCCCAATCACAATTCATGTTTTCAAAAAGCCAGTACCATCTCCACTGAATGCTTTTCTTGTCTGGTAACAACGTTTTAGGCTCATTTTTTGTTGAGATATTAAGTCTACGTAATGAGATGCACCTGCAGAATAGTTACCTAGCAAATACAGTACCAGTTTCAAACATTTATTGAATTAAACATTTTCTGAGGAAAAACATCTCATAACAAAACACTGAAATCTAAGTGCAACAACGGCTTTAAAGCACATCTTACTAGATCTCAGAAACTGACGTTTAAGTAACAAAGTACTGAAGTTAACATGACATAAATATATTTTCTAACATAAGTTTTCAAGATCTGTTACTAAGGGTCAAATGAGAGCCAAGTGTAAGAATCTACTAATGCTATGTAATCACCTTTATCTGTCCTTTTATATACAAGTTGTATCACTCTTCAGGCTTGGGATAGAGAAAACGGTACCAAGTTTAGATCATGACTTCAATGGAAGCTTCATAGTAATAACCATAATACTCTTGAGTCATCAATAATTGTTTTCAATTTTGTCTATTTGAAATAGTTTTTACACCAAAGAAACTTTATATAGGTAATTGTCCACATAAAGAATGTTTTGAAAAAAACATCACTGCTATTTTTCAGCAACAACTATTCAAATCCCTGATTATTGCAACCTCTGTTTTAATCCATACTCGAGAGTATGTGACAATAAAGTAACAGATGTGAAGAGAAAAATTTTAAACCAACAATGTGACCAGCAACCATCTAAGTGCACTTTAGTGCCATCTCAACACAAAGGTTTAAGTGTCGGCTCTTCAGTCTAAGGGTGGCAGGTTCAAGCCAAATCAGCTCCTTTTAATGCAGCTATTCTGGAACTGTTCCAGTCATGAGTAACATATATGAAATGCATTAATGTATCCACTGAGATAACATAAAAATATCTGGCAGAGGCAAAGGCTGAAACCAAATAAAAGGCAAAATACATACAAATTTAAAAGACTTGCTCCTTTACCCAATGTTGGAATTCTGCTTGTGATAATAAGGACCATAAAAGTCCTTCACCAAATCTGTGACAAGATAGCACATCAGTTTAAGCGCTGGCTTTTGAGTCTGAAGGTTGAATGCTTGAGCAATGTGCTCCTTAGAGAACATCTTTGACTTATCTTGAATAATGTCCTTACTGGCAAAAAACATTCTTTGCCTCCAAACAGTGACATTTTGAGATCCGCTGCAGGGATGAGAAGGGCCAGGAACTACTCTAATCTTCTCACCCAATCATGTCTGTGTTACAGGCAGGATCCTTCCAGGTGGCATTCATCATTAGAGCAGCAGTTGCATGAAGTATTGTTTGTCATGCTGTCACACAATTTGTGTCTCTGAATTTAGGTCTTTCATGTTTGGCATATAACAGGCCTTTTGGTTTGACGTGGGCGAATGCCCTCACCCTCGCCATCGCCCTCACCAAATGATTTACGAGGCCTCTTGACCACCCTCGCACAAATGTGTTTCGCCCCTACTTAGTTTCTTTAGTTTCTACACTATCTTGATTTATAGTAATGCGTTTTAGACAAAGACAGAAGCACCAAGAACAATTAAAACAATTAAACAGTGTATAATTTTAGATTTTGTTGTTACTGTACTGAGCACAGGAACACAATTGTTTCATTTTCTTTCACCCTTAATTAATTTGATATCTGACCGAGACTGTAAGGGTCATAGGAAGGTACTAATGCGTTGGCCTAAGCAAGATAAAAAAAACAATTACTTAACATTTGACTTCAAGTACTATTTATCTCTTTAATGTCCACATTTACTTTAATCCAGAATATTACATTTACATGTTAACCATAATCAAGCATCCTGGAACCAAACATTAAGGAAGTGTGGCCAACGCAATAATATCTTCCTGAGACCTTGGACGTTGTCTGCGGAAAAAAATTCTTTGAGGGGCGATCACCTTTGTAAGCTTATCAACGTGGGCAATTTACCACCCTCGTGACAATTTTCATACAAATAGGCCTGCATACAACCTTAGCTAACTTTTACACTATTCTCTTTAAAAGTGCTGATTTTAAATGATTTGAAACAGAGGTGTAGAAGTCCACTACATCAAAACTTGCAAAAAGCATCTATCTCTGGTACCAACATAGTCAGCCATTTATTAAGACCATCAGTGGTTTTTAACTAATTCTGCCCTACCTGCTGGCAGCTACACAGTAAACATATACAATACCCCAAACCATTACCAAAATTATATAAAAATAATATCAGGGATGCTTCAATTTGAATTATTTGTAAAAGAAGGGATTTAAGGTGATCATCACTGAAATCAAATCAAATTGTTGTACTGAGTGGTCAGAAAAATATATAAACATCATAATCTTGTATTAAAGATTAAATAGAATGGACTACGCCCACATATTTTCCAACCTATACCCAAAAATAATAGTTCAGGTGGAAAAGACACAGTAATGTAATCAGGCATGTGCTACTATATGGAGCAGAGATTGGGACACAAAGCAAGAATGAGCAGACACAATTAAAAACAACAAGCATAAGAATGTTATGGAGAACTAGAGGAACCACTAATATCTGACGTCAGAGATGGTAAGATCCATGTTAATGTAGTCTGGACATGTGGAACAAATAGACCTAGAGGAACCAGTCAAGACAGATATTACAGTAAAAAAAACATGGAAAGACTGTCTTAGGAAAAAATGTTTACATTATTGAAGAAGGAAGATGCAGAAACCAAAGAAGGAGGAGGATTAAATCTGAGTGGTCAAACCCTGTTGGGACTCATTTAGCAGAATGTGATGTAAACTAAATCAGGATCTTCAGTGGCATGGCAGTTACCAATAAAAAACTGACATAAGATCATCTAGAGTTACAAAAACATTACCTGCAAAGGGAGCAGCTGTGAGTAAACTTGGTATTAGATTTGTGAAATTATCAACAGCTTGAAAACAAAAATCAATATTTTCTGCAAATGAAGAAGTTGTTGATGAATCTAGGTCAGGGTATGTTGGCCACTGGAAAAATTAAGCATTCTTCACTAAGCAAAGAATTAAACATTATTCAAACTTTCAGTAAATATTGCATACCTGGGGGAAACTGAGATGGACATGCAAACATTTATTGACAAGCTTAATAAACGGGCTGCTTTGCTGGGTTTAAAAATCAGCACTCAGGAAACAAACTGTCTGGCAGATTATCCAATGACCCTCAGTCTGAATGGAGAGTGCCTTGAACAAGTAGATAAGTTTATCTACCTTTGGTTGACCTTCAGCTGTGACAGCATCAATCAGCAAAGCCAGCACAAACTTCAGGAAACTGCAAAGGCACTTTTTCTGCAGAAATGGCACATCAACATGGAGGAAACTGAATGTGTACAACAGTGCCATTGTGTCAGTGCTTCTGTATGCCGCTGAAAGCTGGTGCTGTACCACCAATCACATGCGGCATATCAAAGTTTTTCAAATGGTGTACCTGAACATCATCATTGGGGTCAGTCTGCGTGATCATCTGACTGTTGCCAGTATCCAGCTGAGATGTTGCAACCAGCCAACCAAGGAGCTGCTCATCTGAAACCAGCACCTCAGGTGGTTTGGACATCTGATGTGCATGGAAAAAGTGTCTTCCTGAGTCAGCAGCTGGAGCGATGGAGAGCACCAAGAAATGCATAAAAACTGTTATGGTGCAAGATGACCACTGATCACCTGAAGTGTAGTGGCCTTGAGATGACGATTCACTAAGACACAGTGCAAGTGGCAGGTGTTTGTGCAGGACACAACATTTGCCAGCTATGACCAAGGAAGATGGTCTTGACAATAGATCCAAGCAAGTCCAAGTTTGATGTTCCAATTAAAATCTTTACAAGAAAAATTAATCTAAATATCAAAAAGTGTTTAATTCTTGACTTTTGCACATTGAATAAAAATGGATGGTTGAGGTTTTACATATGCAAATAAAATTCATCACGAGCTTAATCACTGGACATACAGAACTTCCTGCAAACAGCGTATTGTCTAACCTATGCACAAAAAGATGATCTCATGTTCTAGTAAAAAGTGTCTACGGTAGGCTAGAGATTGGTTTATATTTTAAACCAAGACCCCATCAATACTTTCAGCATAAATCATGCCATCTTTGGCACACTAAAAAAGTCATTCCACATAGTCAAGCTCTTAGAATGTGTTCAACTTCAGAAAGTTTGGGAGAAAGAGTAGAAGATTTGACTTGACTTAACTTAAGGTCCGAGAGCTTGACATCAGATGTCTGCTGTGACCTGCCCCTGTATTAGTCTTTGCCATTGAACTTGATCTGTTGCCAGGTCACTGATGAACTCAATCCAGTTGTGTTCCCACTTGACGGAACCATAGATGTTCTTTAGGAAGCTCAAGTCCTTTTGGATGGTGCCATCCCACGTACATTTTGCAGCTTTTAAGCGTACATTCCCACTCAGGTGGTTTAGGGTGGTGCCAGATAGAAGCACAGAGGCGGTTGTCAGGCATGCGGGTGATATGACCCAACCATCAATGCCGGCATAGTTGAATTTCATTTTCCACCAATGGTTGTGAGCAGCAAGCTTCCCTGATTCAAGCATTACGTAGGTGTTGGAGCTGGCATACTTGTAGAATACTGCAGGGAGCAAACATCTGGAAGGTTTTTAATGTTTACAGATCTGCTTTAGTCACAGTCCAAGTTTCAAATGAATAAAGAAGCACAGACATAACTGGGGCATTAAAAAATTTCATTTTAAGCTGGATCGATAGGTCAGAGCAGCCAAAAACAAACTTCTTCAGCAGGTTAAACATCCCTGATGCCTTTCCAACACAGATTGAGATTTTGTTGATGGCAGAGACCTGGAAAGAGGCACACTAGAGCCACGATAAGTCAATGAATCTGTGACTTCAATGGGTTCACAGTACATCTTGAGCTGCAGTACATGGTTAAGATGGAAATAAAGAACTTTAGTTTTCCGGGGCTTCATGCGTAGTCCAAGTTGACCTGCATTTATGGAGATTTGGTCTAGTAAGTCTTGACAAGATGCCGCATCCGGTTGCAAGATAGCAATGTCATCAGCATATGATAACTATTGAACTTGATCAGTCACATTGATCTCACTGCATGCCTTCGTTTCCATGAGAAGATTTTGTCATCACTCAGTTAAGTATCAGGTTGAATAGTAGCAAAGACAGAACACAACCTTGCTGCACACCTTTAGAAATTCGGAAAGGTGCCATAAATCAAGCTTGAGTGCGAACACATGAATTGGCTGAAGAGTACATATCCTATAGTATGTCAGTGAATAGTATAGGTACACCACAATTTCGGAGGCCATTCCACACTGAGGTTCTGTGCACACTGTCAAACACTGCTGCAAAGTCAATGAAGCAGGAAACAGTTTGTTGTCTATGGCACAGTTGGCATTCTCAGCATCGTCTGAGGGTAAACCCTAGATCGATACAGCCATGGCCTCTTCAAAATCCAGCCTACTGTTCTTTGATCATGGTAAACTACCTCAAGATGCTTTTGCAGTAGGATTATGAGACATTGCAAGCAATATGCAGAAGCGTGATTCCACAGTAGCTTGAATAATCTTGCCTGGGTCCTTTCATAAACACAGGTACAATCGTCCCCTCTTTAAAGTCTTGTGGCACACCACACTTGTTTCAGATCTTGGTCAAGAGAATTTCAATAACAGTGAGATTCTTGTCATTTAAAGCTTTGATAACTTCGGCTGGTATATCACATGTCCCGGGAGACTTTCTGAGCTAGAAGATTCAGTCCACTGGTTGGTAGATGGGTTTACTAAGAGGAATTTGCTGTGAAGCCAGTAGACAGAGCAGGCCAAATGATAGAGACAGAAGTACTCTAATCTTTTCTTAACCTCTCCACCTCAGTACAAACTAGCCTACCAAGTTCCTCAGTTGGATTCCCCTCAACCTCATACACCTATCTATCCTCAAGCAGTATCATTGCTTCACCAATTAATCCTACCTTCCCAAAACTACTAAAGCTAAACCTTTGCCTGCCTCCTTTACAACTATACTGTTGTGCTTCCTAAGCCAACTGAAAGTTACTCCTTCTCTCTGTACTAAGATTATTGTAACTACAACTACTAGGTGACAAATGTATATTTCTAAAGCATTATCAAAAACAGGTGGGATCCAAGTAGACCTGGGGTGGGCAAACTTTCTAGAGAGTGGGCCAGATCCGTCAAAAATTATCTTCAAACGGACCAAAGGTACTAAAGATAAATAACAACAATACATTTGGAGCAATTAGAATACATTATGTACCTTTGATTAAGCGTAACCATACTAAACTAAACAGAACTTACAAATTAACGAACAATGTAATATTTACAAAGCCAAAAGCTAGTTGTTTAGTCTTGTATATTGACACTTTTAAGATATCTGACATTGTTTTCTGATGTCAGCTATAATGGAAGAATGCGAAAAGCTGAAAGCTGAGCCCTATATTTTGATGAAACGTGCTTCATTTTAGAAATAAATTGTTCATAGCAGTAAGTGCTCCCAAAGTAACTCGCACATCTTGCCAATTCCCTTATGTTGGTCAGACCCTCTTCTTTTCCTACACACTTCTGGTAAAAGCAGAGCAAATTGACTTCTGAATGAGCATTTTTGAGTTCAAAATTGCTTTGTATGTCAAGAAGTTCAAGTTGAAATATACTTGAATAATCATTGATGTTTACTCTGAAAGTACCAGCAAATAACTGAAATCAGTTTTGGTTCATCCTAGAATCCTGAAATCAGAATTCAAATTCTGTTGATAAAATCTTTACAATATTTTAATCTAGTGTGCATAT
This sequence comes from Chironex yamaguchii, assembly GCA_024741275.1. NCBI lineage: Eukaryota > Metazoa > Cnidaria > Cubozoa > Chirodropida > Chirodropidae > Chironex > Chironex yamaguchii. The sequence continues at coordinate 9,232 of JANTCA010040128.1, forward strand.
TTTTCAAAATTTTAATGTTGTACTCCTTTATGATGACAATGGCTTCATTGCATATTAAACATAGAACATTGTTGTTTCCTTCCACTACTATAATCAGCCTTCCTTGAACACATGACACTCAGTGTCAATTTTAAGCATTTTGACATTCATTCCTCCTATCAACTTTCAAGCCACACTTGAATAATAAAAGAAACCCTGGAGAAAATAGTATCATGAAATTTTCTTCCCTTTAAAGTTAAGAGATGAAGTTTTATTCTGAGCTGACAATCTCTTTTTATTATTCTTTCTAGAGGAGAAACACAGAATTATCCACCAATTAACGTAGCAGACCAAACTGATATGTTTTGTTTCTTGTTTTGATGAAAAAGATTTGCTAATTATCCCAAAAATGTTATTTTGATTTCATATAGGCTGCTCTTTGATCAATTATAGCCACAGCCTGTCGGAAAATACCTTAATGGAAGTGACCTGCCAATTACTTTCCAGGCACACCAGCACTCAAAACATGACAAATGGTGACAAAGGCACTCCCTATTGTCTTCTAGCAATAGGTATTAACTTTGAATAAGTGCATCCAAGCCAACAAAGTCATGACAAATGTGATATCTATTGTCTTCTAACAAAAGCAGCACAACATGTAAAGATTCGTTCCTGCTGGACTCGTGGTAACGGAAATGCACCCATGGTTATCCAAGTGAAAAAGGTTTTCCTGATTCTCAAGTTTGACAAAGATATATGCTTCATTAAATATTTGCAACTGCTTGACAATTATATTTACAACCAAAACAATTATGGTATCATCTTATGGTCTTGCAGGCCACAAAAATTCTCCTCCCAGACCAGATTCTGGCCAGTGGGCCATAGGTTGCCTACCCTTCATGTTGACATTTTTTCAAAATATAACATCACTAATTTACTGTCCTTATTATGACAAAATGCCTTGATAAGTAGTCTTCCCCCAAATGCATCCAAATCTCTCCTTATCTCTGACAAGTATAATGATACAAGTGCTGGGGCAAATATTGGACCCTTGGGCAGAACTGAAATTTTCCCTCTAGATTATTCTCTTCTTGACAGATTAACTAAATTGCCCAAACAAAATCATCCTACCAAACATCTATTGTTGCTTGCATCCAGGACCATGGTGTTTGTAGGCTGTATGTCTCTTTCCAAACTTTTCTTGGCCTGTTCAGGTATAGTCCATCAGGTATATATAATATAAAAATGTTGACAGATTTCCAAAAATTATAAATGGTGACCAGTTTAATCAAATGTACAAAATAATAATTAATTGGAAAGGATCCATGCATGACATGTTCCATTTCCTTTTCCAAGAGATCAGTTACTTTAAAAGTGATGAAGACTAATGTCGAAACGTTTTAAATGAAACGTGTATAAATCTTTATACACTTAGTGTGATTGGGCTTATGAATATTGTTTTACATATAAATAAGGATATATATATAGAGAGAGTACCTCAACAGACACAGTGCTTTTCATATATTCGTCAAGAGTGGAGTATTACCACAATAGTTGTACAAGTATATCATTATTTCTCCGCTAAATTAAGTCTTAAAACAACATCAACTTTAATACATCGAAAGTATGCATATACATATAATAAAAGTTTTAACTTAAAACTAAAAATAATTTTGCACAAATTTAATGAATTTTCTCCAGGCTTTCGGGCAATACAACTGTAACACGATTAATGTTGATGTCTGCATTAGAAACCAAACAACGTAACTGTCTCATTATATTACATTACCGAAGAACTAGATCAGGAAAATACTGAGCACTCGAATTATAGCGTGGCTTTCTACCTTCACTAGCCGAAAAAAACAAGGATCGGTCCGTTCTACTGAGGACAACCACAAAGGATGACAGATAAATAAAGAGTAATGTCCTTTCAACCCTATAGTCAATCATCAACCCAAAGACTGAAAACGATGTTAATACTATAGTATACTGTAATCAGTTACAAGGTAACACGATCAAGCAAAATGTCGTGTAGGCGGTTTTGGGATACTACATGCATTAGATTGCAAAAAAAAATCCGACAAGGTAAGAGTTCCACGATACTGTAAATTCCAAGTAGGTCTATCATAGTGGGACCTACCAATTTTAAGGATCATGAAATTGGTTCGTGCAAAAAACGCACGACTCGGGGGATCATAAACACAATTTCAAATGATGATGAAACACCTAAAAAAAGTTGTAAATTATGTACAAAATTAAATAGCCTTTCTAAGTGGTTTATCACATTACCAATACCTAAAAACATAAAGAATGGGATTCATAAAACCTGATTTAAATTATCCTATTCTGTACATACAAGCATCAGCAGTAGATTTTGGTGTTACATATGCCTACTAGCTCTCAGCATCATACCAACTCACGATACCTCGATTTCGCTCAGTACTTCACCCTGTTACAGAAAAATTGTCTAGCATGTGGGGCGTTATACCTTCAGCACGAGTAACAGTGGCATCCAAATAACTTAGTTAGGAGTTCCAGTGTCTCGCAAATTATTATATATCGATACAACGATCACAGAACGTAAAGACATGAATAAAGTTAATGAACCGAAGTCTGTCTGAAATAATCTAAAGGATTTCAACCGAGCGATAAAAAGACCATCTGAGGTTTGTAACTAGCCACCAGAAAAGAGAGCCTATTCAGCATATCGATTTCCGAATTATGCAGGCAAGTAGTAGTGGCGAGTGAGTTTTCTCGACTAAAGAAGCAAACTTAACTCTGCCACTAACGGTTCCCAGTAAATCAAACTTATCTAAAACAATTCAGTAACTCAGTGCAGCATGACCACTCCAACCTTCCTTTGCAAAATAATTCAAGCGACGATGACAGTGTTTTTAAAGCTGTAACGATAGTGGCAGAATACATCTTATTAGCGCAATATTTAACCTACTATATCCAGGGAACTAAAACAAAAATGAAATGTGAACGAAATTACTTACAAACAACTGACATCCTTGTAAAGAAATCCACGGATACGCTTTGCCTCACCTGGGTTGGTCAGTCTGGCGTTCTGTCACATTGAGTCCTTAAGTGGATTTGATCCGTTGGAGCTTATTCACACTGTACAAGTTACTCCGTACACCAAAGTACTCCTAAAATCCCCTAATCAAAACGACGACAGTGTTTTCAAGGCCATGATCGTATTGCCGCTGCAGCTGGCCCTCGGCCATCACGATGTCCTTACCTTCTTGTGTTGGTATGTCATTGGCAATGAGGATGTCAACATTGACCATCTGCGCATAAAGTCAGACAGAGTCCGCTGATATAATAAGAATTGCTTACGCTGTTTACAGTGATAACATGGGGCGCCGATGCAGACAATATTCGGTGTCCAAATTTATGTTCTATTTTACATTTATATGACCTGTTTTTGACAAATATGTCAAGTTACATACACATATATGACCTGTTTTCTATATCAGCAATATCATCATCGCCACCATTATCACCACTGTCATCATTATCGTTGTCTTCATCGTCATCGTCACAGTTATCATTATCGACATCATCATCATTATCAACAGCATTAATTATTATTATCATTATTTATTATTCATTATTATTATTATCATCTTCAACTTCATCATCATTATCATCATCTTTATCATCATCACATCATTATCATCATCATAGTTATTATTATTATCATAATTGTTGAGAAAACTTACTCCAAAATAGTGCTGATTCCGGAATAGTAAGTCGAAATGGACTCCAGGAAAAAGGCATTGCTGATAACCTCCCATCACAATTTATTAAGCAACTTACTTGTCATTTCGTTCATGGTTATATATATATTAATTTAAAGACCAATTCTTTTTGCTAGAGGGAATACATCGGAAATAAGAAGTCTATTTAGAGGTGTTAAGTGCGTAATGAAAGCATGATATTGTATTTTTACTTTTGCTCACGCACTCTGTGCCTAAGAAACGGAACAACAATCCATGCTGTAGGACCGAGTGGAAGGCGCAGTTTCCTGATACACACATTGTTAAAGTCATAAGACCTCAAGTTCTCACCATTTACAGGTCCTGATAGTACCAACCCCAGTGTGGTCTTGACACCTATGGGCTCATCATGCCAAACTCGTATCATTTCACTGTCTTGAAATCCCCAAAGGGCATCTGCACTACAAAGTATGTCAATCTCTAGTGTGTCACCATTTCTGCTGACATCTGAAAAATAAGTCTTCTTCAGGTGTGAAAATTCATGCTTGATTATTTCAACATGCATGTTAGTTATGGAAGAGAGACACATATCTTCATATGCCTTTACAGCAATTACCTTACCACCTTTCAAAGGACTTAATTATTCTTGGTAGACGTTTCTTAGGCCTACATCTAACTCTTCACTGCTAAGAGTTTTAATTGCTAGTTCCTCAGCTCTGACAGGATCTAACCTTAACCTACTGACTGCCCTTTCACGAATAAATGTCTTCTGGCTGCAACTATCAAACAAGGCTCGAACAGTCTTCTGCTTATCATTATCTAAACAAGATAAAGCAGTCTGAAGTGCAACAATTTCACTGAAACTAGATGCGGTCCCTACCCAAGGGGTAGCCTGTGAGTTAAGTCTGGGAGATGGAGACACCGAAGATGACTGCTTCCCTATTGCATCATCTGTTTGTGCAGGTTCTCCCTGAGCTTGGGTACCCTGATTGCCTACTACTTTACTAATACATATCAAATGATGATGTTTTCCCCTGCAAATTTTGCAATGCCTCAACCTACATTCATAAGACCTATGGTTAGGCTGCAAGCAGTTAAAACATCCTGCTTTCTTACTAAGGCAATTCTTCCATTCTTCAGGATTTGCTCCTCTGTTACAGTCCTCACTATGATGCTGTCTTTCACAAAAGACACAGTTTAGCTCTTCTTTTGTAAGTAGTGATGAGGCTGTCCTACCTTGGAATTTTGATTGTCTGCATTGCTGATACTGTGACTGGGCCTTCTGTGATTCAAATATCTGAACATGAGACTCACGTACTTTAAGGTCTATTTCAAATGCACTTATGAGCTCCTCCATACTCCATTCCATATAGTTTGCAGAACACCATATCATGTTGTATTGTGCTGCCTCTGGAATCTTCTCCATAAGGATTGGGACCACAATAGATAAATAAGTTTCTGATTTCACTACCAATGACTCTAGACTGTGATGATAGCTCTCAACTTTGTCAAAATGTGTTCTTAGTGTAGCAACATTCCTTTCACTTGCTAGGGACTCATCATCATGTATGACACTCTTGGATACATCTCAGAATTCTTGCCATTCTGATATTTTTCCTCCAGATCGTTTCAATTCCAGCTAGGGTAATTTAGCCTTAAGTCTCTTCCTTGTGGCTACATCTTTGTCAATGTTGCTGAAATTGGAGTTGACTTATTTGATAGATTGTGCTCTCGTCAAAGTTTTCTTCCCATTTACATTTACAATTTCCTTGAGGCAAAGTTTATTACATCCAACCTTCTCTTTGACGTCAGCTGCGTCCTTGGCCTCTTCTTCGATTTCGGCATTCTCTTCCTCATTCGTAAGAGGAAGCTCTGAAATTTCGTCATCCAATGCCCTCAGAGTCTCTAAAATCTCATGAAGATTCGCAATCCATCGATGAAGTTGCTTAAAACCGATTTCTGCAGTCTCTTGCTTCAAAAAGTCCTTTCTTTTGTTCATCAATTTAATAGCAATAGATCTATGGATTTTCCTTTTCCTTTTCAATTTGCTTAAATTCATTTCAAGAAACCGTCCTTGGCTCCTGATGGGCCATATAGTGAAAAAATTTACTCCAAAACAGCGATGATTCCAAAATAGTAATCTGAAATGGACTCTAGAAAGACATTGCAATCATAGTCTATTAACAAACTTACTTTTCATTTCGTGCAAGGGTATATATACAATAATTTAACGACAAACGTTTCTGACTAAAGGGAATACATCCGAAAAACAAGTCTATTTACAGGTGTTAAATTATAACGAAAACATGACATTATGTGTTTACTTTTGCGCACGCACTCTGTGACTGAGAAATTGAACAACACTTCATGGTCTTAAGGACCGAGTGGAAGGCGCAGTTTCCTCCTACGTGCACGTTTTCCCACTAGTAATACCCAACAATAATTATCACACCCATCATCATAACCATAACCATCGTCATCATCTCCATCGTCGTCATCATAAGAATTACCTCCACGAAGGAGGTAATCACTATGATGTTTATTGAGGGTTTTTTTAGTTGGTTAGTTTTTTCATTATTTTAAAAGGCAATGAACGTGTAGTGACCCTATCGTCAAATCATGACCTCCTTAAGTCACCTCTGAGAAACAACGTCCCCGGCAGCTCAGTTGCCACTGCATCGGCCCAGTAAGAAGAGGTTGCGGGTTCAGCCCCCGCCTTGGACGTACAATTTGCTTCTCAAGATAACTACAGTTTAATTTTTATTTCAGGACAAGTCGTAAGGGCATAAGTCAAAGGTCATAAAACTGTCACAAACGTATTGTTCTGAAACACGATATGTAAATGTGATATGCAGACTGTCTGTTTCCAGCTGATATATTTTTCAGACCCTGATCAAATTCTGTATTCTGGATCACATTTTCGGTAATGATGCCTTCATAGTTACCAAAAGCGAGGACGTCTTTGTGGGGATAACTCAGTTACCATGGCACTTAATAGAACGACCCGTTTTTGGTAACCATATCTTCATGAAACGACAACTAGCAAGGAATCCATCGTAAAGAGGACCCCTGCTAACATGACTCATATTACTCCAGGTCATATTGCTCCAGGTTGAATATTCATTTTGGCTTGGCATTGTCGAGTGCATTTAGTCACTGTATTATCATGATCATTATTATTAATTATCATTCTCATTCGTCATTTATAATCATCATCACTAACATCATCCTACTCATCGTCATCATTCTTTTATCATTATTGTTATCATCATCAGTGTTGCATTTTTTTCTCTAGAGTGACATGAAGCCGTTATGTTTTTTGACGAACGGAGAATCGCTCAAAGTAAAGAGCAGCCTCTATCAAGCTAGAGCTTCTCGTATCAAGCAATCGAGCATGAGTGATGCATTGCCTCGGTCAAATTGTTTCTTATCTTTATATATTTCTGGATTAGAAGGTTATTTGCTTTGCAAACTGTGTCTAATGGCTCATATCTGGCCTTTTTATTTGTGCGATCTAAGCTGGGCATGACATTAATAAATTATGGCATTTACCTTTACCGAATACTAATGTGACGCTCACTATCTTCCCGTAGTCGTGCTCTACGTAAGTTGTCGGATGATCTAAGCTATTTAGCATACCCTGACTTGCAGTCTGATTCGCAGTTCGACTTTTAGGTGATGAGGAGCAATTAAAACTCTACCGGAATTTTCATAGAAGAAAAGTGTGTCAAGGCTGATTTCCACTCCAGCTGGAAAACCAGACTTCCTTGCAACAATACTTACTAGAACGCAAATAAGGTTAATAATCTTTGTCTTATTTGTTCTGTTCCCATCGCAAACAAACATTTGTAGATTAGGCTCTTGCCATTTCTTTAGAACGGAGAAAAATACCAATTTTATTGTTGTTTTTTATTGCCTGTTGCCGCTATGTCGTCAGCCCTTGTAGATACGACTTTTTTCGTTAAATGAAGCAATTCGAGGTACAAGCAACTCAACTCAAGAACAGCGCAGGACAAAGCATTGAAAAAATAATGAATTTTCAAATCCACACGAACTCTGATATTGTGATAATCTTGATGCATTACTAAAATTAAGAAATTAGTTGAAAACATCTAAAATTTACTATTTTTAGAAAATAGTAAAGTTGAAAGAGCAACAATACTGTTTTGGAGATCTCAAAACGCAAGGTATCGAAATGAATCAATCAGTCCATCATATATACTTTACGCTTTAACAGTAGCGTACCCTCTTCAGCATGACAGAAATAAACAATTGTAAAATTTGGAACCACTCCTAAAAAGTCACAGAAGTAATGTAATTTCATCAGAGACTAACATAAAACTACAATATAACTAATCAGTACCTGCCCAATGAAAATGGTCCATCAGAAAGGCATATCTACAAAATTGGTATTCTTCTTGATTTCAAATTGTTATACAACAAGAGCACAGTCATCTGATTAGATAGAAGAGAAAGGCAGTAGGTAATACTCACTTTGTATTATTGTTCAATAAATGCACATGAGTCCACATCAGATACAAACAACAGTTTCTCTGCCGTATTTATATGAACAATCATTTTCGTGTTGATTCGAGTTTAAATTATAGTTTGGGTTAATCATTTTTGTGTTGGTTCAAGTTTAAATAATAGCTTGGATTAATCATTTTCGTGTTGGTTCAAGTTTTATCATAGTTTGGGTTAATCATTTTCACGTTGGTTCAAGTTTTATCATAGCTTGGGTTAGTCATTTTTGTGTTGGTTCAAGTTTAAATAATAGCTTGGGTTAATCATTTT
>JANTCA010040139.1:0-19786 GCA_024741275.1 Chironex yamaguchii
TAGCATGCATAGCATAACATAGCATAGTATAGTATAGTATATTACAGAGAAGCATAGTATAAAATAGTATAGTATAATATAGTATATGTATGATTTATATAATGTATAGTCTACGACAGTATAATACTTGATGGTAGCGTAGTACAGTATAATATATGGCGTAAAAAGCAATCCAGCTCCTTTATTAGACATTGCTCGTCTAGAATTTCGACATAAGCATTTCAAAATTCAAGCACCATTAAAGTGCCATTGAAAATATGAAATGATATACCGATAATCAATAATCACTGATCTTATCCGATTTGAGGTTCCTTTTTAAATAAATTCATAAACCTTAACAATATTCAAATAGAATATAAGATTATTATTACATTTCAGTTGATAGGATTCTTAAATACACGTAAAAGAAGGACTCGTACTTTTCAAAAGTAGAAGACATACATTAATTCTAATAAGCCTAAGGTCGTTTCTATGGGTACGTGCGCAGTCACTGAGACTCGAGGTTAATGCAAACCACACAATTAAAGTAACGAGTGTGACTACTATAGCATCGAACCACGGTCTCGAGACTGCAAATCTGATGCCTATTCTACTGAGCTAAACAGCTCAACAGGAAAAGTGAAAGGACTGTTGGGTATTCAAATCCGATAGTCCAATGACGTTATTGGGAGTCTATCTATAGGCGTACACGCTTACAAGAGGCATGCTTTTTCGGCCTAAGAAGCATCCATTTATGGTCATTTGCAGTGATTGCATATAGAAGTCGACAGTGTGGTCTTATTTCAAGAACAGACGTAAACTTGCGATTATGACCACCAGAGCATCGAACTCAGGTCTCGCGAGTGCAAGTTTAACGTCCTTCCTGCTGAGCTTAAGAGTGCAATAGGAAAGGTAGAAAGTACTAGTTCCAAACATATCTCGACAGTGTTGTCTTGCGTAAGGAACTGAGGTACAGTTGTGATTGTGATTACCGAAGTATCGAGCCCGGGTCTCGTGAGTGCAAATCTGATCCCTGCTCGCCTAATCATTAAATATAAAGCCCTAGCATTCAAATACGAACTGACATTGTACAGAGGGTGAAGTTAGTTGCTGATTGAACTAGCAGGTGTCAGAATCCTTATAGAGAAAACAGTGTAACTGATCACCTTTCCCTGTCAGCAAAGGCTCCCTAAAAGAAGGAAGGCAAATAATTATAGTATAATACTAAAACTTCCAAAACATTTTCGGAACATACCTAGTTTTGAGTGACAGAGACATCGTTCAAAGATCGCAAAATCCTACCAGAATATGGTGCTTGTTTAAACGCTCACTCAATGTTTGAGGTGTATAAATAGGATAGCAAGGATGCTCCATTACAAGTTGCCGGGGGTCCACATCCTATCTCACTCCAAATTTGCAAGGTACAGATGGAACTTCACATACTATGTCGTCCAGAAACCAAGGTCAAGAATGATATAACTTGGGACTCGAACCGAGGTCTTTGATGCAAACCAGTCTCTTATAAAAGGACAAAATAAAAGCTGTGAAAAGTTTTACTCGTCAAATAGTATAGTGGTTTGGTTTGTCTACTAACGAAAACAATAAGCGACCCTTACAACAAGAAAACTATCCATTCGCGAACCTTCGAAATATAAGAACATAGAAAACGATGAAGTGTTAACAAAAAATTCGCGGTTGACTCGTTCTCAGCTCTAAAAGTGTCAAAATTCCAATTTCATACATAAGCTCTGTTAAATAGCATCATTACAATCGGATGGATCTCCTCTAAGAGCATATGGCTACGGGCGAAGAAGGCTGCATATCATTCCAACGTCTGGGACTCGAACGAGGGTCTCTTGATAGCAGGCAAATAGAGATACTGAATCAATCAGTAATTACACGCGACAAGCTTTACATTTGTCTGCTTCTTCGTTTGTTTGTTGACTTGTCCGTCTGCTAATGCGTTCAGAAGTGTGCTCGTGCGCTTGTCTGTTCGTGTGTTTGTCTGTTCGTGTGTTTGTCTGTTCATGTGTTTGTATGTTCTTGTGTATGTCTGTTCATGTGTTCATACCTTTATATCCCACGACATAGCTAAAGGTGTTATATAAGGTGTTATTAAGATAAAATTCAGGATAGGTGGAAAATGTGCGTAATCCATTAGTCTGTGGAAGTGAAAAGAGCAACTGTATGGATCCAGAACTGCTAAGCGGATTATCATTTGCAGATGGGGCAATATAAAGACTTGCCTTTCCTTGTTACTCCAATGGAGAATCGCAAATCCTGTGCCTTGTCAAAGCTGTTGCTAGAAGCCCATATAGTTAACATCATTCCTACTGTTTATCTAGGCTAGAGCGACAAGCGTGGTAAATTATCAGTATTATGAAGCGGAGGACTCTGGTTCAAATCCACATATTTGTGGCTGTCCTCTTGTAAAATTTTATGCTAAAGGTAAACTACGTCAAATACAGCGATCATAAGCAAGAAATAGCTTGACAACAAAACGTGGTATGACGAAGGGGCCGTCCGTACTTCTCGTCATTATCACAAGCTTATGAGGGGAGAGGGGGTTAAAGAGCTTGTGCACTTTTTCAACATAAAAATGACGATTCTGTCAAATCTTTGAAATTAATCTTTTTAGTTTCAAATATGCTAACCCATGGAAATCCTACATTGTTTTGACTAGAATAGGGAGCGACTTGATATTTGGGTTGGATCGACAGTCATCATTTTGTCTGGTGGATGTACATTTTTAAGGGTTAGCGGGGTTATTAAAAAGAGTTCTCTTTGTACACATGTGAAAATGATTATAAATGTAGACGAGCCCTGAGGCCTTGTAGGTCGAACAAATGGCCGTTAGATCGTTCTCTTCTTGAAACGGGTAATAAAGTGATAAATTCTGTATCTTATTGTTTATATAATAGTCCAATGTTAAATTATTTTTGTGAAACACTCCACGAAGCATAGAACTGTGTACGAGTGAAAACCAAAAAAAAAATATATATCTAATTACACCTTTGACAATGTTGAAGAATTCAGAACCCTAGAAGTAGTATTGCGTTGACTGTCAAACCACTGTGGTCTATTGCACCGTCCTAGTCTGTACTTCAAGGCCACGTTATAATTAGTTCATAATAACAAGCAAACAGTAGGGATGTCATCGTTACTAAGGTCTTAGTAAACAAGCATTTGGAATGTACAGACACACGAGTAATAGAGAGTTCTAGAAAAGAAGACTTCTTCCAAAGCAACTGACATAATAACCTTCTTTCACAAACAAATAAAGCAGTATGTTGGTTAACTTTTAAGTATATATTGCTTAGCAAATAAGGCTTTATTCCTGAGTAGCGTAGTTAAGCATAATAAGGAGTTATATTTTAAATTAACAAGGAGAGATAAGATGATTTGTTAAGGAAGTACTTTCAAGGAGGACATGGTTTAGCTGGTTACGAGCATGCTAAATAAATAATTCATTATAAAGTCTAATAGCGAGAGCGTTAGAGTAGGCTTCATTGATAAATAAGTTTCTTTCGGATACTATCGTCAATTGTTCGACGCTAATCGGAAATGTATCGGTTCATCTGATAAATTTTCGTAAACAGTTGTTGCTTTTCAGCAATAAAATTGACATGCACAATTTTCGTATGGTGTTGTAAAAGGTTACCTTGATAATCAAACAGCGCACACAAATAAGTGCTACGGTTACTTTTGGTTATTATCGTCAAGTGCTTGGTGCTGCCGGAAATGTATCGGTACATGTCATTAACTTTCGTTATCGGTCATAACTTTCAGCAATGAAAACGGCATTTGCAATTTTCGTTCGATATTAAAACATGCTTGCTTGATAATCAAATAAAGAAGGCAGGTAACTTTTACTTTTTGATATTATCCTCAACTATTCAGCAAATTCGGAAAGTATCGGTTACGAAAAACAATTCTCATAACCAGTCGTAAGTGCTCGGAATTGAACAGGTAATCATAATTATCATCATATATGAAAACCAAAAAATTAAAACAAGGCTGCAAACCTCTTTACTCATAGTTTAACTATGAAGGCAAACGGGAAACTGCAACAAAGAAAAAAAATCAAAACGGAAAAATGGCACCCGCTGTGGGACTCGAACCCACGACCCTCAGGTTAAAAGCCTGATGCTCTACCGACTGAGCTAAACGGGCTCTTGGTATTCCGGGACTCAGATTTGGTATTTATAATAATCTGTACTTCATTAGCATATTTCCAATCGAAGTACCTATTTCGCATCACCAAAAGACCCGTTTATTTATTCCAAATAAAATCCAGTTGATGTACTGTCTCTCTCAACAGAACGCTTATGGTTTCATTCTTTCTTCTGTGACCTGAATTTTGACATTCCTTGTCTCCAATTCCAATTGCCGCGTATTGTACACCTCCCCTGAAATAAATTAAAATATTCCTTAATTTCTGATAAATTACTGTGTGTTTTCTATAACTAGTTATCATACATGGTTTGTCATATATCCCAGGTGGGGGGTAGGATTATCTCATAATTTTGGGGTGGACGTGTAAAGGGTGGCATAATTTTGACACAATATGTCACAACTTCTATAGCAAAAATTGCATTCTCATTTTAGGTACTTTTATGAGAGGTACCTACCAAAGATATTTCCTGTAAGTACCAAAGCCGGGAAAGGATAATTTTTAGCTATTTTAACCAATTGATTTTTGCTACATAGATTTCTATAAGAAATCTCCCCTACGACTTTCCGTAGATTTTATAGGTGTTTTTAAAAAGTAAAATTACGTAAAAGTATATAATTAGAATCTACTTATAAAGATTAGAACAAGGCTGATAATCTTCAGAGCCAGAGAAATGAACTAATAATCTATTATTCTAACATTTCGTCAAAAGCAGTTAATTTCGTTAATTACTAGTTAATGTTTCCACCATCTTTCTATCTTTTTGCAATGCATTGTACTACAATACTAAATATACTTTTGTAATGACGTCTTATCTTATACTTTCTATAAAGATCTCAATTGTTTTCGACCAAACCTCAGAATAATAGTTAATTAATTCAAGTCATGTTGAAGATTATCAACCTGGTTCTAATATTTATCAGCAAATTACGTTTTTCACTTGTTTTATCAATTGCTACTATATGTAAAAACCAACTAAACAAAAATTAATCTTTTTACATAATCGAAATATTGGCTAAGTAGACTAAAACAAATTACATTTCATAAAAGTACTTTTGAGATTCATATATGTATGATTTCTATTCCCTCAACTTCGTCAATAAATATGTAGTCGTCAGAACCATCAATAACTATCAACTACAGCTTATGCATTTCATATTCCCTGTTGACTGCGCAGAATTTAGATTTCATATTCCTTAGCAGTCTTTCATCTGGTACTAAAAAGTCCTTCAAGTTTTTGCCTATCCGAGTATTTCGTTCTTTAAAACCACTTCATCATAAAAAGAGTGTATTTTTCTTAGTAACTTTAACCCACCACTTTAAGGGTACTGGGGTCGTGCACCCCTCGAGCACCAGAAAGACTCCACTACGTTATACCCATTACTATATTGGTATAAGAAAGTACTTTTTTGTAAGTTGCTCTTTCAAGAGGAATTGTGCAATTTGCAAACAAACGCAATACCGGAGATATCATCAAAAGCGTGGCCAGAAGTGGACAGTTCGGGAAACTACAAAATACACTCGAACGTAATAACAGACCCATACTGGGGTGAAGGAAACAGACATCAAGGCTTCTTGTGGCCAATAGCAACACCATATATAGCTATGGAAGTAGGAACAATACAAAAAGACCACAAGTTCACTATAAACTTTAAATATAGTATGCACTTGACTGTAAAAACTTCTTGTTCAAAAAAGGACGTCAGTTCTTTCGGTTATAGAGCATGGTTAAATAGTTATAAAGAATAAACGAACATACTTGTGTCTTTTATCAATATGTTGCCTAACCGAGCCCTAACCCTTTCCTGGTCGGTACAAAGTGTTTCCGGTAAACTAAATCTAAAACCTCCTTTGGTAACACCGTGTTTCCGGTATACTAAATCTAAAACCTCCTTTGGTAACAGCGGAAGTAGCCTGGATCTAGTTGGGTTCGAAATTCTCGTCGCGTCAATCATTTCGAATCGTGGCGTCAGCGTTCGAATATCAGCGTATAAAAGTCAGTGCACAGTCAGTTGCGTCCTTTTCGACACAATGGGAGCTAACGCAAGAGACTGGTGTGCTACTCTTAATAATTATACAGAGGATAACGTTCGTCAACTCATCGCATTTGTCGAAAACTGCAAGTACTTGGTTTTCGGTAGAGAAGTTGGTGCTAATGGCACTCCGCATCTACAAATCTTTTTCCAACTCAAGGAAAAAAAAAAGGTTAACATGGCTACGTAGAAACTGTCTGTTGTTGGCGCACTACGAAAAGAGACGAGGTACGCCACAGGAAGCAGCTGACTACTGCAAAAAGGACGGCGCGTACACAGAGTTTGGTCAACTACAAAAGGCTGGCCAACGTACGGACTTAAAGAGAATGGTAGAAGCTGTTGTCAATGGTGCCACTGAGGAGCAACTTGTTGAGCAAGGCGGGATGTGCTACATACAGTGGAGAAATAAATAAATAAATTTGGTATAATTTGCATCATACCTTGCGGCGACAGAGGGAGCTTTCGTAATCACCAATAGCCGATTGGTGGATATAAAGTATGCCTATCAAGGGGAGAAAGTAGTTGTTTTCGTCTTCGCTCATTCTCAGGAGGAAAGGATCAACTACGAGATCATAGAAGAACTCAAGAACGGGCGAATGTTCTCTACCAAATACGAAAGTGGGAAAAAGATCTTCGATATCCCACACGTATTGGTCCTAGCAAACTTCGAGCCAGATCGCACTAAACTGTCTGCCGATAGGTGGGCAATAATGAACTTAGAGTCTGCAGCTGACATCTACAGGGCTTGTGAATACGAAGAAAACAATCAGGATATGGATAACGTTATAGACGCCCAGTTGGCCTTAACACAAGAGCTAACGAACATAGAGACAACCCTGTTTCAACAGGAGATAGTAGACTTTGACGCGTGGGCAAGGAACTTGTTGTCAGAATAAAATATATACAGTGTACTAGTTAAATAACGTTCTTAAAAGGTGGTAACGAGAGTTAATAAAAATAAAAGTTAAAAAGAAGCCAAAATAGTGCTTTTTCGTTGTGTCTAAGCCCTGTTGTATCTCGACCAATCAGATAGCGCCTAGAGATCCAAGGTCTTAGGATCTTATGCAAATTTGTTATTTGTGGGGGTATGGCTGTATATGCAAAAGAAATAAAATTAAATACAAGCAGCTAAAAAGCATGATCAAATAAGGAAGAAATATAATTTACGGTAATGGAGGCATGATCAAAGACTAAGCTGGAGTATGATGGGTGGAGCAAGACGTAAGATAGAGAAAGGAGAAAGGGCTGAAAGACAAGTGCTAAGGAAGGCTTAACGGAAATGTTTTAAAACGAGCTGGAGAAAAAGGTGAAAAAGTAGAAGACAAAGGAAAGGAAAAATAGTTTTAGAGAGAAAAGGCAACAAATAAAATAGTGTAAAAATAAAATGAAAAGCAAGAGGAACAGAAAAAGAGGACGGAAAAAGTTAGAACAATTAAATCGGAGAAAAGAAAAACAGAAAATGGAAAAGGGAAAAGATAATGGGGAAGGAAAAAGGGGAAAAGATCATGGGAAAAGCGAAAAGATAATGGGAAAGGAAAAAGACGAAAAGATAATGGGAAAGGAAAAAAGGGACAAGATAATGGGGAAGGAAAAAGGGAAAAAGATAATGGGAAAGGAAAAAGGGGAAAAGATGATGGGGAAAGAAAAAGGGGAAAAGATAATGGGGAAGGAAAAAGGGGAAAAATGGGAAATGGAGAAAGTGGAAAGAAAAAATTGCAATGTGTCCGTGATTCAAAGCAACAAAACATACAGAAAACAAACATCAGTGTAAATAGAGCTCGATTTCAACAAAACGCATGACTTCATCAAACGTGATAGCTCCACAGCAATACGAAAAACTTTGTCAGATGTTACAAAAGGCATAAGTCAAAAATCTTAATTTTGGTAAAATAATGAAAATCACCCTGTGACATGAAAGAGTGAAAATCTGCGACAGCACCTTTAATGGTGGAGTCAAAATCTGACAGTTTTAGATTTTCGTGTTCATGTTTTACCAGTTGGAGAAATTCCTGACATGTACCACCCTTGAAGAGACAACAATGGTGGATTAACTTTACCATGTTGTTTGCTCCAGAGCAAACGGACCCTAATGCAATGTTTACCCATAAAAAAGTATCCATAATATTGCACTATAATACACCGGAATTCTTCTATGCAGACCACTTGACATAAAATATGGAACAAGAAATTTGACTTCAGACTAACTCTTTCTTAGTACTTATATATTTTTGGCCTACAATGTTTCTTAAATGTTTCTTTAAAGCTCAGTTTAAATTTTCTACAGGAAATTTGTTTTCTGGCATTTGCCTAATCATAACAGCATAGAGTATGACGAAGAAGGTGAGATGACTAAGAAATAGACAGGGGATATGTTTGATGGAAACCTGTTTAGTTTATCTGTAATGGCTTTTTCATGTCATTTTCGTTAATGAAACTTAGGATAAAGAATGACTGAAAGTTTAGAGTTATATGAATCTTTTGGAGTCAGTTTGAAAGTGTCATTAAACTATCTTTCCAGCACTTACTCTTCCAAAGATTTAGACAGCTTGTTAAGTCTGTTGTTACCAAATTACGTTCATCAGAAGTTCACGGAGAAACAAAAGGTGAAACAACAGAAGAAAAACGGAAGGAAAAATAGTTTTAGTAAGAAAAGGCAAGACAAAAGGAGCGTAAAAATATAATAAAAATTAAGAGAAACAAAATAGTTTGAACAATTAAGTCGGTGAAAAAAAAGAAAATGGAAAAGGAAAAAGGGGAAGAGATAATGCGGAAGGAAAAAAGGGAAAAGATAATAGGGAAGGGAAAAGGGGAGAAGATAATGGGGAACGAAAAAGGGAAAAGATAATGGGAAAGGAAAAAGGGGAGAAGATAATGGGGAAGGAAAAAAGGGAAAAGATAATCGGGAAGGAAAAAGGGGAAGAGATAATGGGGAAGGAAAAAAGGGAAAAGATAATGGGGAAGGAAAAAGGGGAGAAGATAACGGGGAAGGAAAAAGTGGAAAAGATAATGTTAAACAAACATAGGAAAAAAGATAATGGGGATGTGAACAATCTTTATTTTGGTAAAATAATGAAAATCAGCCTGCTACATGCAAAAGTGAAAATTTGCCATAGCACCTTTGGTGGTGGAGTCAAAATCTGACAGTTTTAAAATTTCATGTTCACATTTTACCAGTTAGAGAAATTCCTGACATATACCACCCTTGAAGATACAACAATGGTGGATTAACTTTACGATGTTGTTTGCTCCAGACAAAATGGGCCCTAAGGCAATGCTTACCCATGAGAAAGTAGCCATAATATTTCTTTATAATACACTGGAATTCGTCTATGCAGACCACTTAACATAAAATATGGAACAAGAAAGTTTAGAGCTTACTAATATTTTGGTGTCAGTTTCAAAGTGTCATTAAACTATCTTTCCAGCACTTACTCTTCCAAAGATTTAGAGAGATCGTTAAGTCTGTTGTTACCAAATTACGTTCATCAGAAGTTCAGCCGGTCCATGTTTCTGACGTTTCTTAATTTCTACCAGATTTTAACTCTAATATTTCTTACATAAATCTCTCTTACAGAAAACATGAACATAAAAAGTTTAATCTAATCAGAATACTGATAACAATTTTATAAGCCAACTTACCTACTCCCAAAGTAAGCTTTGGACTTCCATTATTATCCTGAGCAGTGTTCGTGTGTGGCATAGCTGTTCGGTGGCAATCAATTCCCTATCCCTTGTGAAAATAAAAAGGTACTGTTGAGACAGCACACACAGTGAACAAAATTGCAATGGTTGACAACAAAATTTAGATGAAACTGCAGGGAATGTTTGGTCTCTTAAGGCTGGTCGATGCTTTGGTTAAGGGCAACTGAGTGAGACTTGAAGTGTCAATAGAATAGAGCTTTAAGAAAGGGAAGAGAAAAAGACAGAAGCCAAGGATAGGATAACTTGGAAGTAAGTTATAAGAATGCGTTTATAGTATCTATGCATGGAATACGGACTTTCAACTGAACATGATGACAGTGACGAGGAGAGTTTGGAGGAGGAGGGCTTGGAGAAAAAGGGCTTGGAGAAAGTGGGCTCGGAGGCAGAGGAGGGTTTGGAGGAGGAGGGCTTGAAGGGGGAGGGTTTAGAGGAGGAGGGTTTAGAGGAGGAGGGTTTGGCAGAGGAGGGTTTGGAGAAAGTGGACTTGGAGGAAGAGGGCTTAGCAGAGGAGGGTTTGGAGTAAGTGGGCTTGGAGGAGGAGGGCTTGAAGGAGGAGGTTTAGAGGAGGGTTTGGAGGAAGCGGGAGTGGAGGCAGAGGCTTTAGCAGAGGAGGGTTTCGAGGAGGAGGGCTTGGAGGCAGAGGGTTTAGGAGAGGAGGGTTAGGAGGAAGTAGGCTTGGAGGCAGAGGCTTTAGCAGAGAAGGGTTTGGAGCAGGAGGGCTTGAAGGAGGAGGGTTTGGAGGAAGCGGGCTTGAAAGTGGAGGGTTTAGCTGAGGAGGGTTTGGAGAAAGTGGGCTTGGAGAAAGTGGGTTCGGAGGCAGAGGCTTTAGCAGAGGAGGGTTTGGAGGAGTGGGGCTTGAAGGGGGAGGGTTTAGAGGAGGAGGCTTTAGCAGAGGAGGGTCTGGAGGAGGAGGGCTTGAAGGAGGAGGGTTTGGAGCAGGAGGGCTTGGAGGCGGAGGATTTAGCAGAGGAGGGTTTGGAGGAAGTGGGCTTGGAGGCAGAGGCTTTAGCAGAGGAGGGTTTGGAGTAGGAGGGCTTGGAAGTGGAGGGTTTGGAGGACAAGGGCTTGGAAGAGGTGGGTTTTGAGTAGAGGACGGTTTGGTGTATGTGGATTTGGGGAGGAGGGTTTGCTGGCGGAGGGATGGAGGAAGGGTTTGAAGGAGGATGGGTTTGGGGAACGTAGGTTCATAGTCTTCCCATGCTGGGAGCAAAAAACATTTGTTCTGATTTGCATGGACTTTTTTCTTGGCCTTCAATCAAGTATCTATAATCTTATGAAAAGTAGGTGCGAGATCATGAGCTACCATCTACTGTTGTGCTGTCAACTGCAGTGATAAGAAAACGCAATTCATAGCCTTTCACCATTCTCTGTCAGGTCTGACCAGGTTAAATTTCAATAGTTATCACATGGGCAGAATGAATAGTAATTTGATAATGAAACCAAGGTCACCATTTGCTAAAACATCCTGGTGCATCACAGGCATCTCAGACATCGTTAAGCAAAAAAACACCCCAAGAAATAGAGGACTGTGGGTAATAACTTGTTAGATACTTGCTACCTTGCCTACCAACATGGAAACGAGGTTAAATAAGTTCAATTGTTTGCTTCTAACAAAACTTATATCGATAAAATATATTGATGCTAGTTTCTTTTTGCTATTCTGTGTCCTTGTCACCGATACCACGGAAAAGCAATGGCTGATTATAAAAAATAAAAATAATAAGGTGAAAAATAAAACAGTGGAGGTTAAAGGGTCACAAATCAAACAAGTGGACTTGTCCAAGACTCCTTGAAGTACCTCTTAACCTCCTCTTAAGCCCATAAGTTTCCGTCTGAACTCTGCTGATTATATGCAAGCCCGGGCATTGACAAACTTTATAAATTTCACATTTTTACCTAACAACTAGAATAGCTGACTGCCACAGAAATGGTTACTTGAACCAGCAAAGTTTTCTGCGTTAACATTTCTTATGATGGCTGTTAGACCAAAAGACAACCTACTAATCCTATTCGGTCAGTATGCTTGTGCACTCTTGAGCAGTCACAAATGTTTCCAGTCTGTTTCAATGAGAGCATGTCATTTATTACAACACCTTCTCTTGACTGGCCTGTTTATCCTCCAAACGTAACTTCAAGCTCGCGTTGTTCTCTTAAATACAACTAACCCCAATGATTTGTAATCACAAAAATTTTAAATAACTGCTTTTATAAATGATCACAAGTTTTGATTAAAGGTTCAGTCAAGGTGTGTTATGAAGTGACATGGATGTGGAAAATAAGCAACTCACATGAAACATAAATAAAAAAGATGCCATAAAATGCAAACGATAATATAGTATATCAAGTATAAACTATAAAAAGACAGAAGTGGAATACATACCTTGGAAGCAGGATTGATTGATTACGTTTAAATCAAAGCTGTATTAATCAAGGTACGAAGTTAACGATTTTCAGTCCAAGAGGAGAACAGTTTTTATAAATAGAGACAGAAAAAAGTGAATGGTGGTTGACAGTTACTTACAATCTGTTTATTGCTTGACTTTGATGAAAAGTGGCAATGAATGGAAAACAATAAGCCATACGAATATAGCTACCAAAATGAACCAATATGTGTTATTGTTCACATGTTAAGAGGTTGCACATATCCCATATGCAATAGTAAAAGCAAATGTTCTTATATGGAGAAGTAGGCAGACACAGTGGGAAGAACCAACAATCACAGACTGAGGAATGGAAAGCAGAAACACATGAAGGCATTCAAATGAATAACAGACAGAGAGACAAGAAGACAAACAGGCAGACAGATCATATAATGACGTCAGAAATGCAAGCACAAACAGACAAACAAGGATACATCAACACAGAAAGGAACGCAAAGAAGCAACAAAGCAAATATATTCTCCAATTCAAAAATACTTTTGAAAAATTCCCGACAATTGAAAATACCAAAAAACAAAAGCCCTTTCCTAACTTCTGAGAGGTATTAACTGTCCTTAAGACGTTTCCAGTAACGCTTAACACTATCATGCCCGGATTTCGAGACAACCATAAGTCTTTTGTTTGTGTTTGCCCATAAAAGAACCCCAGAATCATCAGCATATTTATGCAGAGTTTCAAAATCACTCTGTGATAAAAACTGGCTATATAAGACACCATCGGTATATCGCAGACGATCTCGTTCCAGTTCCCAAAGTCGAATTTGGTCAGTGATAGTTGCCGGAATTACAGGGAATCTTGTTAACATTTGTTGATGTGCACGACTACGGAGAAAGTGGAGAACTTGATTTGCTGTAATTCCACTAGCTAAAGCCTGTTGCACACTTTCTCTGCTTAAGACAGCAACACATAAATTTGGAAATCGACAAAGTATATCACAAAATAGACTAAGTAGTGCAATTTGAAGCGAGGAATTTGTGTATGCATACACTCGGTAATTAGTCTCAACAACAATGCATCCTTTTTCTTGAAACTGTACGTCGTCACTTCCTGTAACAGCAGAGCCTAAGTTTAATGCAAGTCGTGTTGGATAAAATCGTCTTGACTTCCGTTTCCTTTGAAAGACAAGACCTATTTCACGCAAATGTTGCATAAAGTCAAACTGAGTTGATGTGAGTCCTTCAACCGAATAATCTTTTCCCAATGTTGAAAAACTGATCTGGAATAAAAAACTAAGGCACTCGACTTGGTCCATTTTTCGCGTTTCTGCGGTGCTAAGATACTCCATCATGAAATGCCAAACTTGTGATGCTGTATCAAGTAAAAGAAACTGGAATCCTGATGATGTAATTGATGTTGATCTGTCCTGGGGGTCAAATCGTAACAACCCCCCATTTATGAGAACTCTTACAACATCTTGGCTTACACCTAACCCATCCTCACTTTTAGATGATCCTGTCATAAAGTACAAAACAGATTCCCACCGTTCTTTGGCATATTTATCTAAAAATGGCACATCCCGGGCATGTTTATCTTCTCCGTATTTTGCTGTGTCTGGCTGAACAGGGCCTCCTCCGCAGAGTGCAATTTTGAGATTTTTTTGAAAAATAGGATTAGTTTCATACCTTGCAGCAGAACCGCCAGATAATTCCCTCCATATACGCAATTGCTTGATTTTATTCACAGCCATTGTATGCAATGACATGTCATCCTTTTGAATCCATGTCGCAACAAATGTCTCAGGCACTGGCTGTTCTAAAAACAATGTTCGCATCACATATTGCTTTGCTAAAGCTGGAAGCCCCCTGAAGACCGCAAGACATGTAAATGGATGGTCATATAGTCGGTCTAGTACAGCAGGGGGTAAAGTATTTAAATAACCATAGAGATCTTTGCATTCAAGGTTCTTGGCTGACAAGGACTCCGTCATAGCAGCTGTCGAACTGAAAGATCAAAATGTAAATGGAACATACATCATGGCTACCATTACACCACCACATCAGTTACATCCAAAATTCGGTTAGGTTGTATCCTGCGATGAATAAAATGAAAAGTAAAACATGTTACTATGAATTTTCTTTATACATTCAAACCAAAGATACTTTCTAGCTTTTTAAACCAGTATGGAACCACATGACAGTTCAAACAGTGGTAATAACATTGTGGCCGAGCGATTTGTAGACAAAAGTTTGTACGTTCAAATCCACAACCAGGTCTTACACAACACTTTAAAAATAGTACATACTGCTCATCTGTTTGGCATTTAACACTTTAAGGATAGATTGTAAAAGTTAAACACACAGTACTATCATCAGACCAGCCTCCTACTTCAGCATTTAGCATGTTTGCCACGTGACCCAAAGGCTAAGGAAATGGACCGAGACATTGCCCTATAAATCAAAATAGTGTGGAAGGAACTTTGATTTGACTACCAGGGTTTTAACAGTCCTTCAACGTCACAGACTATGTAAGTTGTAGAACTTGACATTGATTACTTTTCAAACTTCAAAGTCCATCTTCAATAGATAATTTACCATTATATTGGTTTGTTTGTTAGAAATATAACTCAAAAAGTTATGGACGGATTTTGAAAAAATTTTGAATAATGAAAAAAAAATAAATGAAACCTTCGTCATGCTAGTGAGAGATGATCCAGTTACCATATTAAAAGAAGAAAACTCCTAAGAGACAAACTGGGCATTCCCCAGTTTGGCATCATGTTTGTTTTAAACCAAAACGTATGAAGGGGATCTCCTTGATTCTTGGCCGGATAGGGCTCTTGGTGACCTTGCCTCTATAGATTGTCTGCAAATGCCTGCTAAGGAGTCTCTATCTCGTTGTCTCTTACATTTTGCTCTGTGCTACCCTTTCTCTGTATTACAGCCCCTCTTGTTCTCCTTATCCGTCTCTCTAAATGCTGTTTTTCTCCTCACTCATAACTTCTTTCATCTGCTGTCTCAATCCCGTTGTGTCTTACATTTTCCTCTGTGCTACCCTTTCTCTGTATTACAGCCCCTCTTGTTCTCCTTATCCGTCTCTCTAAATGCTGTCTTTCTCTTCATTCATAAGTTCTTTCATCTGCTGTCTCAATCTCGTTGTCTCTTACATTTTCCTCTGTGCTACCCTTTCTCTATATTACAGCCCCTCTTGTTCTCCTTATCCGTCTCTCTAAATGCTGTTTTTCTCTTCATTAATAACTTTTTTCATCTGTTGTCTCTATCTCGTTGTCTCTTACATTTTCCTCTGTGCTACCCTTTTTCTGTATTAAAGGCCTTCTTGTTCTCCTTATCCGTCTCTCTTTCTCATCTTCACCTCTCTGAATGCTGCTTTTCTCTTCATTCATAACGTCTTTCATCTGCTGTCTCTATCTCGTTTTATCTTACTTTTTTTGTCTGACCTTGGATAAGAAACAAATGGTTTATTTTGGAGATGATTGGAATGGAATTCTGGATTCTGAAGCACTTTTTTTGGTAATGAAACCTTTGACACTCAAAAACTGTTTGAGGGAGGTCCATTTGTCTCAGAAGCAATTGATTCCAATGTCGATATATCAAAAACAAGACAACTCATCCACTAATTGTGAGCAACACATAACTGATGCTCCTGAAAATATTAAGGACTGTTATTAATCTGCACTAAGCATTGTTAAGTTTGTACCTGATAGGAGCATTTTTTTTCTTTCACCACCTCTTCCCTTTTCTGTCGCAGTGAAATTCGACTCATAACAGAAGTGTCTCTTGACATGTACAGACTAAGAAAGGCTAGTTCCAACCCTTAAAATATCTTTGAAACCTATTAATGAATGACCATTCATCTTCCAAGGAGAAGCAAAACATGGTTGCATTGACCATAGCACATGTATGCAAGACAAACAGAGAGACAGTCTGTCGTCAATGTCTTGTAGCTTTGTTACTTGGTAAGAAGGCTCAATGTTTCATTTCATTTTAAAGTAGCAGCATTGAGCTTTGGGAAAATATCAAAATACTGAATCTGGGATAGTTGCCATGTATACCTCAAAGACATATGTACGGGTAGTGTGCAGCAATCTGGAACCAGAAGTATTGCCAAAACACGGACATACCTTAATTTCTGTTATTAACACAAGACCATCCTGATGACTTATATATGGCATTAATGGTGATAAATGGATGCCTTGTAGGCACTCAACACATGCCACTGGTACAGCGTATATACCAATAGAAAGACACCCAATAACAGGGGTAAAGGATCGGGATAGAATAACTAATAGCCTTTTCAACCTTCCCTATTGAGCTGTTATCAATCAGCCTTGGGTCTTCTTTCCCAGATTAAAAAAAACAGGAATAATTTATATCCAGAGGCTGCTCATAGCAACAGGATGAACTGAGTAGTTCTCACTATTACTTCAGTAACTCAGACAAACTGGAGGCCTTAAATACGAACTGGAAAGCATTTTTCAACATAGCCTTCCCATAGTAAATACAATAAACTAATTTACCGGGCCTTTTTGCATAGATATTGTCACCAGGGCAGTAAATCACCCATGTTGATAAGCTTAGGAGGGCGATCGTCCCTCAAAGAATTTTCCATACTTCATGAAGGTTTGTAGTTTGACCTGGTTTCCTTTCGGATTTATGATGGAACTTGGATTATTGAAACAAACACGATGATACAGACTTAGTGGTAATAGACCAAGTGATTAATAAACTCTATGATGATACTGACCAAATGCTTGATGAACTTTCCATTTTGGCGAAAAGAGTGTCAAAAAAGTTTGGGGGAAGCCATTCTTGGTGACAGGCCATTATCTTTATTGCTTCTGTCTTTGTCTGAAAGGGATGGCTACAAATCAGATAGTTAAGCAACTAGTCAAACAAAATGGGGGTGAAACACCTTTTTGCGAGGGCGGTCAAGAGCCCTCGAAAATCAGTCAGCAATAGCAGGCGATTATTGACTTTACTTAAGCTAATCTTAGGTGTTGTCAAACATAAATCACTGCTTGAATGACCTAGACATAAACAGAAAATAATAGGGTCAGACCTGGACTAAAACAAGCTAACCGACATCACTACTGGCAATGTTTTGCATGATGTAAGAAACTGTGTAGGAATCCATGGTGAATGAAATAAGTAAAGATCACATGCAAAACTTAGTATGTTGTAAGCCAATGCATTGCACTACATAGTCTGAGACAATCAAGTGTTAAATAAGGTAATCATAGGAAAAATAATACTAAAGACACAGTCACATGAATAATAATGACAGTCACGCAAGAAGAAATTTCACGCAAGACAATTAGCATTTGCCTTAAATAGGATCATTACATTATTTCCATATTTACTCACTTATTTGCTTGGCTGTTATTAGATTTTTATTGACAATATCATTCGTTCTAGTTATTTATTCTTTGCTATATTTACATTTCCTGGTCGAATATTCATGAAATTTCAATTGTCAATCTAAGTTAAAGAAAACAATACTTATCCCTGTCTGTGATTCAGTTACTTGGATAATTTGGATTTGCAGGTACATATTAGGCCATGGTAGCTATTTCAAGAAAGAACAGAGGACAAATGATACTTTCCCCAAAAAAAATTCGTCTTTATATAATCAACTAACAGCTCAAAGAACAGGAAAATACATACGAAAGACAATAAAATAGATAGCATGCAATCAATTTACAACACAGATGCTGTTTGTTACTGTTGTGATTGTATAAATACCTTATTTAGTAATGTCCGGTTTACCTGTCCCATGTTGTATGTATTTTGTAATATCATATCTATCTTGTACCCTGCGTGTAAATTAGAATTCACTCTTGAGGATGACTCTCAATCAAGAATGATCTTCATATATGATGTTGTATTCTCTCTGACTGTTCTCCCGACATTCATAACATGGTGTCAGAAATAAAGTATGGATAAACTCGATCCACCTCCTCATCTCCACTTTGATGGAGACCGCAAAGAAAATTGGTGACGATGGCATCAAGACTTAAGTCTATTTCCCACAGCTACGGAGAGTGAAGCCAAGCCTGATAGGGTCAAACCTTCAATTCTCCTGACGTGCATTGGTCCAAGAGCAAGGGAAGTATACTCTACTTTTTCTTTTGATTCTGTTACCGAGCAGCTAAACTACGCCACAATCTTGGAAAAATTCGACCAGTACTTTCCCCTTCTCCGTGGAAAAATGTGACCTTTTCTCCCCATAAACTTTTTACTTACCGACAGGCAGAAGGGGAACTCTTTGCCGATTTTGTGACAAAGCTAAAAAGTTTAAGCAACAATTGTGAGTTTGGTTCATTAAAAGACTCCTTGATAAAAGACTTAATTATCTGTGCCACAAGGGACAACAAGCTCTGGGAACGTCTTCTGCAGCAAACTGACCTAACACTGGAGAAGGCTGTACAACTAGGCCAAACCTCAGAAGAGACGAAACGACATGCCGCAGAGCTCAACTCCACCAAAATTCCTACCTCCGTCAATGGAATTTCTCGAAATGGTATGTGCAAATCAGATTCGTCATCATTAATCAGCCATTGCAAGTTTTGTGGCAATGCTCATAAGCGAGGCAATTGTCTTGCCTATGGCAAAAGGTGTAATTCTTGCCACCAAAAAACCCACTTTGCCATCAAATGTCCCACAAAAGCAATGCATCCAAAGAAATCCAAGAAGGTAAGACACCTTAAGTCAATCTAACTCTGACTGTGATGAACAGTCTGAACAGCATGGCAAATCGATATATATTGATGCTATTGACTCTTTTACTCAATCGAAATCACCAGATATTTTAAACGTGACCTCTAATAGTTCAAATTCTAATGAATGGACTGTTGAAATCAAAACTAATGGCACGCAAGTCCAATAAAAGTTAGACAACGGTTCACAGGTAAATGTCTTACCACAATGTATCTTTTCTAAACTTAAGGCTAGACTCGAATTATTGGCGTGTAAGTCTCAACTCAAGGCATACAATGGTACCTGTATTTATACCAAAGGTGAATGTGTGTTAAATCTCTCCCATAATGGTAGTTTAATACCCATGTCTTTTGTTATTGTTGCCGGCAATTGTCCCGCTATTTTAGGTTTACAGTCATGTGAATCTCTGGGGTTAATTAAACGCGTGTCTGTAGTCAATACTTACTCATCACTTATTGATGAGTTTACGGAATGCTTCGGCGATCTAAGATGTTTACCGACTAAATTTCATTTAGATGTCGACCCCTCAGTTTCTCCTGTTATTCAACCTCGCCGTAAAGTACCAATTACACTCCAGCCTAAGTTAAGACGAATTAAATCTTATGGAAAAGCTAGGCATAGTCAGTAAGATTCACGAGCCCACAAACTTGGTACTTGTAGACAAACCAAACGGACGTTTATGGATATGTTTAGATCCCTAACACCTAAATCATCATCATCATCATCATCATATGCCTAGGCTCTCAGGCCCCTTGCTACCTCCACAACCCTGCACCACTTGGCTC
>JANTCA010040150.1:0-19786 GCA_024741275.1 Chironex yamaguchii
AAAGTCTATAGTCTTCTTTTCAGTCAATCCTATCTTCAAGTCTCAAGTATTTTCAAAGAGGGTGCGCGACTTTGCCCATGTCGACCCCGACAATTAACATTTACTGTTTTTGTATCTTTTTGTTTTGCAGTGTGAAAGATAGTAAGGGCTGGGCGCCAAGAGCTCATTTAAAGAGGGTTCCCAAAACTGCACAACAGTGTGGACATAAGCAGATAGCAGGGGGAAGAATAAATGAAGCTGTCAAAAGTCCAGCCGTTAAAGGTAACTGGTTACTGTAGATTTGGGGGTTTTGTAGTTTTCGAGTACAGATGTTACCCCCTTTCAATGCAGAAGATGCTCACCGTCGTGTATTGGACATTGGAATCTCTTGTGCGCCTGCGTTTTTATATGTCTGGTTTTGTGAAAGTATGCGCATATTGAAGACACAAGATCAAGCAGCCAAGAGTTTGTAATATTAGGCCCATAATGAAGTGCTTTAAGCCACTGGATGGCTGTATTCTTCTCAGAGCCAGTATCTTTGAACATAAAGGAGTTACATAGCTGAGTTGGTCCCCCCCCCCCCGCGATGAGCACAAGTTCAAGTTTAATGTTTTCATTTGCCCTTGAAATTGCTTGCTGCATGATGATAATTGCAATTACCCTTAAGCATTTGCGTTTTTTTCAACAGGAAAACGAGTAGAGCCACCGCCAAGACGAAAGACCGTGAAGGTATGCAGCTTATGGTTTGGTTTCCTTATTTATACAATGGAATCTCTCTAAAGCGGACACCGTTCCTAATTACAGTGTCCGCTTTGTGGAAATGCCCTCCTTATAGAGAGGTTCCAAGAAAATTTATGTTTGAACAAACAACGTCAATAAAACCAGTAGTTTTGTTGTAAGATGGCCCCCAGAGAAGTAGGGGATACGACAGAAATGGAAAAAGCAAGTTTATTAAAATCAAAAAAATTACCATGTTTTATACATTGTTTATTTTATTATTTAAGCACAGAATCTTTGAACTCTGGCTGACTCAAGCGAGCATTGAAATGGATTGTTCGTCCAATGCTGGACATTGGCAAATGCGGTCCTGCATAAAGAGTGGAAATACGTGTATCAGTGATTTTTTGTCTTTGTCTGCTAAAGAGAGAGCCGTTTCAAAGAAAAATGTCATTTCGTTCCTCAAAAATGTCCGGAGCGTCCGCTTTATACCTGTGCTCCTCATAGAGAGTCCTTTATTGAAGTTTGAATGGGAGACGTTCCTTTCCTTGACTTACTGTCCGTCCTATACATGTGTCCTCTTTATAGTGTGTCCGTCTTGTAGAGATTCCACTATTAACATCTTTTTTTCTCTGGCTAACTCGTACCCGTTTACAGTAGTTACTGTTTTGTTGATCTTACATTATTTTCTTCCTTTGACGGTTTCTCTAGCCGTTCTTATGAAAATTACATGTCTACTATTATGCTTAGGAGTATCTGGTGAACTTCTAAATGCAACGCGAATTCAAGTTCAGTTTGATAGTAATGCCTCACTTTTATTCAAACTTGGACGTTGCCTGAATTTGTGAATCAGAGATGTAAATATGAAGCGAGAAATACTGCAATACATCGACTACACACTTAAACATTTACAATGATTTGTACTTTCCCAATATTTTCCTTGTAATTTTTTTTGTCGGAATTATCTCTGCTGGTCGGAATATTTGTCGTTGATTGATCTTGGCGGAAAGTGGTCAGACTGCTGATCATCAGTCTGGAACCCAGTATTAGCTTCTCATTTGATCTATTCATTTGATTTTCTTTGGCTTGCCAAGTCGCCATGTCGTTGGCCACCACAAAAGAAATGTTTTGTCCTCAAAACTATTTTGACGATTTATAGACGTTCAACTCATGTGGCCACGTACTCAATGTTATAGTGGAAATCTGTTATTTTTAATAAGCTCATAATAATGACATTTTCCTCTTGAGGGTCTAGCACAACAATGCAAAGAATTTCTTACTCTATCACTTAACTTGTCGTGAGCATAGTTCTTATCAGCAGATCCATGCTCAAAATTCTTTGCAAAACGAATGAAAGGTTCTTTAATATTTCTGTAATTATCTCTTGTAAGAAATAGCCTTGAATTAAATTTGTGTGTTTCTGTTCAAGGATGATAAAGTAAGCCATTAAAACTTATTACGTCAAATTTTGTGATTACCAACTCCCCTAATTTTATTGAAGGATCAGTTGCCATGCTAGAAGACTCCGATAAGGGTAATTTGGAACCTCAAAGCCAGTACTTAACGTACTTAACACGTTAAAGAATGGCCTGAAAATCAACTGAATTTCTGAGGACATCATCAGATAATATTAACACTTAGCAGAAATAACACTGGCGTTCATTCAGCCTTTAACGAGATTTCTCTGTAAGCGGTTGGGAAAAAAGTTTCCACTTATGAATACTAGTTGTATGTGCAGATCACTTTATAGCTCGGATTTCAGTGTCAGTAGCACTGTTTTCGTCACTGGGGGCTATCGCTGCAGGGACGTCAAAGGGAATTAAAGGCGGGGGGGGGGTAGTGTTTTGCATAGGGGCACATTCCTCATCAGAATCACCCATTATCGACCTTATTAACGTAATCGTCGTAATAATGATGATATTGGCCCTAGAAAAAGTTGTGATTTATTAACAGGAACGCCCTATTTTGTCTAAAACGAAAGGCAACAACATGGAAATCAGAAAATTTCGACACCGACAGCTTTCGTTGTAAAAAGTAATAGCAGATGCAAGGTGTTCTATTATAATTTGTTTTCGTGATTTAAACAAACTTTTAGAACTGAGTCAAGAATGTGTAAAAAAGTTTGAATTTCCCTAGAAATGGCCCTTTTTCTCCCTGCTTTCCCAAATGAAAGGCAGGAGGGGCGCTTGCCCCTGCCCACTCTCCGGAGGTCCATGCTTTTTCTCATATCAAGGCTAGCCTGTCAAGATAACGTTTAACAAGAAGCTCTTATGTGGTACTTCTGTTATAGTCGGTGCCTCGTCGAGAGAAGGTTCAGTATATACTTTGCAAATTTTCATCAAAATTTTTTGTGTTGGCTCAGTTATAGAAAGATTGAACAAGACTGAATCTGTCATATAACAAGTAAGACCACTTGCAGGGTTAATCACATCAGCGTACATGATTAATTTTCAATTTGAAAATAGAGAGGTAGGTTGGATAAAAAGAAGCAGGTTCGTAATTCTTCAACAAATATGATTGGCTCATAGAGTAGCTGGATGGGAGGGAGAGAAATACAAGTTGCAATTTTTGGGGGTTGCTTGCAAAAGCCGTAAAACTGTAGGTAGATGAGTACCTAGTGATGCTATCAGCCTAAGGGATTTTAGAAAAAGATATCACGTTATCATATGTTGAAGCTGGATTATTAGTTGATTTAAATTGATATCACAGAATGAATGCAATGGTCTCATTGGAATTTGCTTTCACTCGGGGCCCCTTTGGCTGCGCATTATCTGTTTGTCGTCAGAACTGCACTTAACAAAAGTAAGAATCGTGGGCGGACTATATATTCCGATTTAAACCACCACTTATCACTAGACACAAAAGTTTGTCAATTCCTTGTTACAACATGGCCCTTGTTCCATCCATTCGTTTAATTCATGAGACGTCCTCGTTTTCATAACTCCAAACTTTTATTATGCAAATGTTGCAACTGGCCTAAGACCTTGTCTCTGCCTCCATTGTAGTTAGCATTTCCTACTGTATTAAACTTGATATTTACAGTATGTTGAACTGCGTGCCATCCAATTTTTAAAATCTTCTTTCCCGCATTACAAGCACGTGCATTATCGGTGAGAAGTAATGGTGATGCCAACACGTTTTCCTAGTGTACTTACCAAGTTTATCGTTGCAGGAAATTCAAGTGCCTAACCTGTGTTCTTTTCGAAAGTTAACACTAAAATTAAAGGTAAAGATTAAATTGATGCTTAAAAGTCGTACAACGTTTTATAATGGACAGTAGGTTAGTCATTAATACTATACTGGCTTAAAAATGCTCTTTTCGATAATTCTAGGGAGTGAATAATATTGTTACCAGTAATGGATGCTAATATGATTGCTTGTCTAAAGCTATTATAGTAATGATAAATAGCGTACAAATAACTAGGTGTAATTTTGAGCTACGTAGAGGTACGTTTCTGTGTACCTATCGGTTGTTTTGTGATATACGGATGTGGTGATGATCTCTGTGTGTGTTGTGTTGATCTTGTCTGCTTAGCTACCCTTTGGTCTGTCTGTCGGCGTTCTTGTCGGCGTGACTGTTCTTTTGGCTAAAAGAGCGAGAAATTCTGACTTGGTCTCAGTAATCTACTACCTTCCCTTTTATTTCCTTAAAACAGGAGTACAGGCTGTCCAGGTATTACCAATAGTTATTTATCAGATTTTGTAAAGAAGCGTAATACGTTGTTTATTAACTAGCCTAACATGGGGTCATAACAGTACAGGGTTATCGGCCGAATCAGGAGCACTGACAAGGTTCATATTCCTCGCTTTATTCTTAAATGACCATGTAGGTCATGGCATGATAAGCCTGTATAGGAGCCGCCGTGGTATGATGGATCAGACAACGATCTTGCAAGGGAGATGTTCGAGTTCGAATCCGCGTCACCACAAACAAAAAATGTCATTGGTGAAAGAAGGTAACGGGACCCCACTCTAATAAAAGAGCTCACTTCCTTGCAAAATTCCATAACCCTGGCATGGGAATCATCTACGCTCAGTAATAAGTATGCTACAAGAAAAAATCTTTTAACCAATAATTTCCTAGTAAAAAATGTTGTCAGTCTTGATGAAATTTTTCGTTACAGTCATTACAATAACATATTTTGTACATTGTAACAACGAAGTATAAAAATTACTAAAGAAACTCCAAATTTAACCCTGGCAAGGGAATCAGCTACGCTCAGTAATGAGTATGCTACAAGAAAAAATAAATCATGTAACCTATAATTTCCTAGTAAAAAATGTTATCAGTCTTGATGAAATTTTTCGTTACAGTCATTACAATAACATATTTTGTACATTGTAACAACGAAGTATAAAACAAACCAAAGAAACTCCTAATTTAACCCTGGCAAGGGAATCAGCTACGCTCGGAATCGAGTATGCTACAAAAGAAATTAAATTAAATTGAATTAAATCAGTCATGTAGATTTAGTTGAAAGGCGTATTTTTAATGTGATTCTGAAAAGCATTTTGTCTATTTTAACCAGGCGCAATGATTTAAGCTTCAGGGAGTAAACGAGATGGTATTGTGGTTTATCAACCCACCTGTAAACACCTAATAAAAGCGTAGACAACACGAGTTATTCTTTCAGTGTTTTGAAGACTGAAAGTATGCTTCATGGCTTTTAAGCGGCGCAAAGTATCAACGGAGTGCCGATTTTATATTTTCATATTTGAATTGCAAAGTTGGAGAAGAATTCCTTTGCCACCATCATCACCACTGCCATTCCTCCGCCTCTTTATGCACTTTGCATTGATAAATTCTATGCAAAATGATCCTCTTAGGCTGTTTATACGTTTCGTCTTAATTCAGTCCTTACCATGTTTAAATATTATCTCACAAATTAAGAAACGAAGGACAAGTACAGCGACGATAAATCGTCGCTGTATTTGTTCTTCGTTTCTTAATTAAACTTCGTTTTCCTGCCAATACACCAATTTCTGCTGTCTCAATTACTGGTAGTCTGCATTTGCCTTGCCCAAGATCATTCTGTCCAGACATATTTTAGAAGGACGATTTTGTGATTGCTGTAAACAGTTTCAGACCTTTAGTTCTGATTGTGTATATCACAAGAATAAAGTTGGTAGCGTCAAGTACGTTTTTAATTTCGATGTAGTGAAGACCATTTTGCTGCATCATGAACTTTTTCCTACGATTTTTAAATGTGTCGAGCGTACTTCTCCAAGATGAAGTCCAAATTGCACATTCATGCTGGTACGAAACAACGGGAAGTTGTTTTAGATTTTGCATTTGGTACAAAGCTGTACTTTTTAAACATAAAAGTGATATTTAACATTTATATCATTTCGAGACCATGACAAGGTGACCTAATGCCTTAACTATTTTTTTTTTAAGAGTAAGATAAAAGAAAGGCAATCTCCACCAAATGATAATCGGGAGCAGCAAGGCCAGAGGGAGGTAGAGTACGTCACATCAGCTGAGATCAGGGCCCAGCTTGGTACAAATACCGTAATGGTCCAAGAAGGCACCTCAATTGAAGTTGTCGAAAAAGCGCCTAATGGATGGTGGTATGTCAGAATAGGTAAAGACGAGGGTTGGATTCCGGCCTCTGAGATCCAGCGAAAGAGAAAAGGCCAACCATTAGAGTATGATGACATCTATGAGAACGTTGCCAATCTTAAATTTGAAGCCTCAGATCCCGAGGACCATGAGTACGCTTACATAGACTCCGATCGTGCTATTGGGCACCATGAGGACCCGGTTATAGCAAAGTGTGTAACTTTAGGTGCTTACGTCGCTGTGGACGACAACGGCATAACTTTTCAGGAGGGTGAATTCGCCGATATTTTAGACAAGGATTCGTCTGGTTGGTGGTTTGTCCGTATTGATGACAGAGAAGGATGGGCGCCGTCCACGTATTTAAAGAATGTAAACTCCCCACTTAAAATTAAAAGTGGTCCACTTGACAAGAGGTTGCCTAGCAAGATACTTATCGGTGTCCCACCTACGAAGCCAAAACGAGGCGTGGACCCGTTTAAGTATGAAAACGTTGACATTGAGTCGAAAAGTGAAGAACCAAAGACAAATGAAGTCAAAAAGGCTCCCGGAAGACCTGCAGCTCCTGCAAAAATCTCTACTGATCAAAGCGGACATGTTGATAAGGTACAAGGTGTTGCAGGGACATCATCTGCTAAAAAGGTTCCCGTAATCCCGAGGAAAATATCAAATCCTACTCAACCAGAAGAAGCGGGTGTCCAAAGGAAAAAGGTGGTGTCCAAAGTTGGCTCTCCAGAGGTAGTTTCTGAGCTTGATCTCTTAATGAAAGCCAGAAGAGAAGCCTTGGAACATGGTACAGCACTTGATACGAAGAGCGAGAGCGAACAGCAACAGTCTCGATCAAGTGGTGCCGATAAAGGAATTGCTGCTAAGAGTGAGGGGCGTCCAATACCCCAACCACGTCCGCGACCGTTAAGTCATCATCCACCTGACGTTGCAAAAGACAAACTAGATGCTGGACCTGTTCCAAACGTGTCTGCCACAGGACACCTACGATCTCCTAGATTTCGCGAAAAACGCGAAAAGCTAGAAAAAGTCGCGAACAGTAAGGGCAATGTTGGTATAGTTCCCAAAAAAAAGATACCTCCGCCGCGCCCTTCCCCACCAAGCCTGAAGAAAGCAGCGCCAAACCGCCCACCTCCTCCGCATGGAGTGGGTGGAAGCGCGTCGAAATTGAAAGATGAAAATTCATTTGTTGCCTTGTGTGATTATGACGATAGCGATGAAGGCGTGCTGAGCTTCAAACAAGGTGAACTCATTCACATCATCGAAACGGATGAAGGTGGTTGGTGGTTGGCGAGGGTTGGTGACCGTGAAGGATGGGTACCGTCAAATTTTTTAGGTAAAAGGTGATTTATGTTCACTAAAGGAGCATATGATGCAGCTTATTGTTATGTACAGTTCGTTTTTAACCTTTTGTACCATAACAATTAAAATTTAGTTTAGATGTTTTATAGGGATATAAATTGTATATAGCTCGGACGAATGGAAGGCACCCATGCTCATGATACCAGCAATGAAATGTGATTAACACGATCTTGCTGCTTTTCAGGATAGAGAACCAGTGAGTTTTATATACAACGTCTCGATTAGCCATGGTAAAAAATGCATTTGCTCTTGCAAGGTTACAAGACCACTACAAAAGGTAAGGGCTACACAGGGTAATAACATTGTTTATAGTTAAGACGGATAAGGATGAACGTCAGTCTTATAGACTCATATTGAGATGGAGAATAGAACCGAGGAAGCAAAATCATATCTCAACCATAGTGTAGACTTTAAGACCATCTGAGAATGGTTCATGTGTCGTGTTGATGCTATTTCCGGTAATTACTGTTCGCCGGAGATTGCAGCGGTAATAGCATCAACACGACACATGTTCCTTTCTCGGATCGTATTAATGCCTACACTATCCGTCTTAAATATAAACAGTGTTATTACCATGGATATCCCTTACCTTTTGTAGTGGTCTTGTAACCTTGCCATGAGCAGATGCTTTTATAAAATACAAACTAGCATGGTTAATATACACGGTGCTTCTAAAACGTACTACGTCACTCATTAAGCACTTTTAGTGGTAGATATTACTTCATTCAATGTATGTTGATATAGTGCTCACTCAGTATGCTGTTTACGTCTATGACATGCACGAGCGTATTAGAAACCTAATCAGGCTAGGGTTAAGAGAATATGAGTTTTGGAAGGTGCCGGTTTATCATCTGAGTACCGAGTTTTAAACTAGGATCCACTTGGTGCATGGTGAAAGAGTGTATAGGTAAAACTGATTAACCACAATTATTTGCCTGTCTTTTTTACTTAAGAATGAGAAAATGTACTGTTCTCGTTTGATGCAGTATGTATAATTTATGTTGATCACTGAAAGTTTTGACACCAAATGGCCTTTTTTGAAATATATTTGTATAGTTTTTTATGTTGATGTTATTTCTATGGCTGTGTAAGTTCGTCAATGTTTGTTTTTTTTACTTGAAAGACGAAAATAAGATATTTAATGCAAGAATATCGGTCAGTGAAGGTTTTAAGGTGGTTGCATCTGACTGTCGAATTTCTAGTAAGGCTTAGAATTGGAACCACAACAGTTCAGAAGCACACAAATTTGCATATTCTTGGTACTGTGGGCGCGTTGCTGTAGGAGAGTAAACGAGATGGTTGTTCGTTCAGAAATTTGTTGCTGGATACAGCAAGACTTTGGCAAATTTATGTTCCTGCTAGAATTAAACCCGTTGCGTAAACTGCGAAAAAAGAGTTTCAAACACCCGACCAGAGATTCCAGTGATGCGGTAGATCAGTTTTACAGTTTTTGACTAATTATGCTAGGAGAAAATCAAGTTTTTATCGCTGTCACGTCTTTCGAGAAGATAACGATCCATGTGCAAGTTTTCATCTAACTATGGGAGGAAGAAAGCGCTTGAGCGTAAAGGAACGAGTCCGAGTGGAGAGAGATGACAACAGAAAATGTAATTATAGGCAGACAAAGATAGGAGAATAGACACAAGAGAAAAACTAAAGCAGAAGTATGTAAATATAATGATAAGATATGACAGAAATATAGAAATTATACGTATTGATTGAGGGTGTCATTGGAAGTCAGTCCCGATAAGACCGTTGGGGCAAATGGTGCCTAATGTGTACCTGAATCATGTCTTGGTGGCGAATCTGGAATGGGAGTATTGTGTCCATCGACAGTGCATTTGAGATCGCTGATGTAACAGGGTCTTTACTTAATGATATAAGATGCTCCTCTAGATGTACCTCGATGATGGCAAATGCATCCTACGTGTTTACGAAAATGCTCTGAAAGTGAGCACTTCGTTTCACCTATGTGCAAACCCTGGAGGAAACCCGACTAAAACGGTAGCCTAAACTCGACTAATTTTGGTATTGATACTAGAAACCCAACGTTTGTTCTTTGAATACTGCATTTCTAACCTATAGTGTTAATGACATAAGCCCACGTTTCCTTCTTTTGAAAAGTATAGAGGAAATAGTATTAACGTTGCCTTCTTTAGCAAAAGCCCAAGTTATTTACTCAGCTAATACTACTAAAATCCCAACATTTTGCTCTGTTACTGAATTACGAGCAAAGGTTTGAAATCCGGGCTGGAAATGAGGCCATGTATTGCATAATTGCTCACATTCGTATTGCATCCTACAAAGTTTTTCTAATTGGAATCAAATGGATTATCACTCATGGCGAGGGTAATGTGGAAGGTATCCTTCATGCCTCGCTCTGCCCTGATGTGGCTGTCACTGCTGAATATCCGTTAACTACCTCTGCCAAGGAGATTATGTTTTCACCAGGGTTTTTTTATTGGTTGGTTGGTTGGTCAGTTTTCAAAACATCTCAAAGAGTTATGGACGTATCCTTCTGACATTTGCGGTATGTTAGTAGCCTGCCTGACTCTGGCTGATCCTTTTTTGGTGATTATGCGGATCAAATTCTGGATTCCGCGTCACCATTAAACTTTTATTAATGATATCTTCTTAAAACTACAACGAGTGAGCAAATCTTCTTTTGGGAATATTAGTACAGCTCATATTTGATAATAATACCTTGAAATCAAAACTAGCGAGGAAATCCCCTTGCACAAACCCGTTACCATGTCGCCTATAAGTAAAGGTGATACCGAGTAACCGGGAATCCCACCAGAAGCCTCTGGCTTCGTGGAAGTTTGCACTTTTAGAGAGCCTCTACTTTGTTTATGTTTTTCTAAGAAACATTGCCACGTTAGTACGTTCCCGCTGGTGTTAACCGTAAGGCTGTGTTTAATTTTCAAGTTACACACTTGTGCAATGCGCTGAAATCTGTAAAATCTAAAATTTTGCGGCATTTGGCCTAGTTCGAATGTCTTTTCCAGATTTGAATGTCTTTACACGTGCCTAATTACTAGTAGATGTATGTTTTGTTACTATTTGTATTGTATTTATAATATTGGCATTTATGCTTGAAATAAACGACTTGTTTCTTAAACATAGTCTCTGATAAATCCGCTGTGAAAGTTTTCTTGGGCTGGTACAGCTTTGACCTGTGTATAATTGGTTTAATCATAAATGTTTTTTGTAGCACAATGTCGACAGTAATAGGGTGGTGCAATACAAATATAAATATAAATACAAATATATTCAGCCTCCACTGAATGCATTTGCCACATCTACGTTGGAGTTTTTGCCAGTGCTTAAATTTACCAGATTAAATCCAACATAAAATTCTCAGGACAGTTGACT
The DNA here is from genome assembly GCA_024741275.1 of Chironex yamaguchii. NCBI lineage: Eukaryota > Metazoa > Cnidaria > Cubozoa > Chirodropida > Chirodropidae > Chironex > Chironex yamaguchii. The sequence continues at coordinate 11,000 of JANTCA010040150.1, forward strand.
TTGACTAAAGTTCTCTTCTGTGTTGCCTTGAATTATTCTATAAGAAAATCCCCATCCTCATTCTGGTGCTTTGTGTTCTCCTACACTTGCATAGCAAGTAAAATCTATTTCAGAAAAACCACCCAGACTTTCTTCTAATTGGCCTCCATTCAGTGTCCAGATTTCCCCGAGCACTAGAAGAATGACGAGTGTCTCTCTTTCACTATAACTTTCAGATCTCAAGCCCACACCATCGTTTAGCTTTGTAAAGCGCTTAATACTTCTGTGTAACTGCTGTCTTCCTTATTTTTCTACCTTGAAACCCAGTAGTGACCATTCGACTTGGTGGTAAGCTATTCAGTCAAAATGAAAAATTTTAAGAATATATAGAGCAAGTGCTGAATATGATCCGTCAAAACCGCGCTGTCTTTTTAATCTGGCAGTAGACAGACCTAACCGTTGGAGCAGTGTCATCAATAGATAACCGAATACAAGTTGTGAACAACAGTAAACAAAAAACTGGTCCCCAGATCCTGATTAACTATTATACCATAACTATTGCTGTACTCTGGATTTCATGGGTGGGGCAGTTGGCGAAACATTTTTGTGGTTCTGCCTATTATATCGCCAGAAAACACCCAGTTACACTTGTAAAAATTGAAGTCTTGTCTATTGCGTTTTCATTACTTGTTAAAACAGCGTTTAAACTGACTGGACATTTCACAGAAAGCATGCGAGTAAAAAGCGCAACACTAACTGTATTCGTAGGAGTATTAAGTCCTAGCATGACTATTCACGAAGACTTACAGGTTTCATCTATGTGTGCAATAGTCACCCTTTATATCATTCGTGCTTATTTCATCAATCGTTTGCTAAAAAGAGCAATTCCCTTTCACATTTGAATGTCACAAGCTACCTATAAATATAACGTAACCTCGCTTCACATCATTCATCGATCTTACTTCCAGATTTCCAAAGTTAACTGAAAGTCGAACAAACCCAAAATTTACAGAACAGAACTTCCAAGAAATATTAATGTGGCCGTCGAATCCTATCAAAAGTATACATATACATAACGATTCATTTCATTCATCGAATTTGAGCCGAATAAATTTTGTATGATATCTCATGATGTGTGATAATGTTTGATTTCGTGGATTAAATTAAGAGCGGGAGTGACATGGCATATATTTGTTTGCAGTCGGTAAATACCATTATCTAGTTTCGGTAATAGTACGATAATTGAAAGTAATAAATACTAAGCTGACAAAATAGAAAAAATTCAAACCAATCAGTTCATTTTATTTGAATGGGTGGCATCTTCCAGCAGTTTGTACGTTTTTGGAAAGTTAGAATATCTCGGTGACTTCAGAACCCCGTCCCTCAAGCTTCATTGCTTTGAAAATTTGGGAGCAACTTCCCCACGTGCCAGCCCCCGCTTTGTACGGCCTTGACATTACCTTTTTTTGTCTTCGGTTGTGCTTTTTGTGTGCATTGAAACTTTAAAAGTCTCTGTTAATCAGATGAGCTACTTGGATTTTCCTTGAATTCCTGCGTTTTATCGTATACCAGCATTTGTTAAGAAATGAATGTTTAGACAGAGAGAACGCATGAACGAAATATCGTTACCGCTGTACGGTTTTCTTATTCAAAGGGGCGAGAGTGACATGAAATTTTATTTGTTGCACACTAGCCCCTTGTTGCTACGTTATTGTAAAGCAAAACAGTTGTATTCTGTCTTTAAGGGAATTCTGAGAGATGGATGTTCCGTTTTACTACGTTATTAGCTGGTTTAGGCTAGTAATTCAATGTCAACTTTGAAAGTCGTACATTAGCTATAGTTGATTTTGTCACTCGATAGGAATATCGTCGAGCATGATATTTTTCAACCAACTTCTTTCCATAGTTATTCCCAATATCTCGACGATGCATAAATCAGGTTTACACGAGATAGGAGCCGCAACTTGCATGACCTTGTTAATGTAATCTTTCGTGTGAAGTTCTAAGCTATTTTCAAGACCTTGTTATGAGGGTTAATATGTCAAGACCAAATTTATATTAAGAATTATATTAAAAGTATTGTAATATTACTTTTAACATTATCGCAGAACGATTGGAGGCATCTTTCAAGCTTACCTTGCACTAAATGTGGTTTAAGAAATGATCAAATTTAAGATTTGAGATTGTAGTTCTAAAACGTTTCTACTGAGGTACTCTGTTGATTTATAAGAAGCATCATAAACACTGAAGAAGTGAAATCATGCAAGTAGGCGTCTGAAATAGAACTCGCATGAAATTTTTTTTAAGCACTTGTCCAGAATGAAATTGAAATTTCTTACATTAATATTTACAATATCGGTTATAAATAACGTACAAACCTAGTGAGAGTGCCCTTTTTGTTCATTAAGTTGCCGTTTCATATGATGAGTAAAGTAATCGAAATAATTTTTGAGAAACAAACAAATAAACAGCATCATATCAGACGCCCTGTTAACGCGTATTTTCTTTAAGAGAAGCGTTTTCATTGTTGAATACAAGTTAGAAAGTGGAAATGAAGCCTGTCCGTGTGCTTTGAGCAAAACCATGTGTTATCGTACGACCTCCTTTTCAGGCAGAGAGAAACATTGTTCTTTTGCGTGTAACGAGTACAATTAGTCAGCGTGTGATTTGTTAGAATTGTGGGCCCTACGTAATTTAGAATACTGTGGTTACATACACAGCACAGAGTAAGGTATAGCTTATGTTCAATGAGGGGTCATGCCCATGCAAGCAAGACGTTCATTTTTGCAGAACAGGATGGACTGATGTTTATCAAGCTTAGCAGCATCTTGCTGAAGTGATCGTGGAAGAAATTTGGCTGCATTTGATGAAAGGTGGGTTAAATCAGATCTCAAATTTAAACTTATCTAATTGCAGTGACAAATGGAGCCCCTTGTTATCACTCGTCATTTCTTCATAAATTTTTACGTTGAATGGATATAGGTATTTATAACGCTTATCATAGTACCCTCTGCGTTTGACTGACCAATAACCTAATTTACAGCTTCGTTTATTTTGACTTTGTTGGTTTCCAAGCAGTTTAAGATCATGTAGAGTTGAAGGTTTATCATTGACTTACTTTTTGACAAGTCCGCCCTTGTGCACCCCACGGCAAAGCCAATTGAATATACCACTAACCTTGTTATGAACTAATACTTCTTATCATTCTCCTTACAAATAGCTGATTAAATGGTGTATAGAGAAAGCAGTGACCTAGCCTAATCTTTGTCATCAACAGACTTCCTGTTAGCAGCCCTAATGCTGTTAAATAAAAAGAAACACAAACTGAATTCGTTGTTTTTTTGAAGAGAATTAAGAGAAGATTAACTAACTGAGTATCAGTACGGTTACAGTCACTGCAGTTTAAGTAATGATCGATGTGAATGACCTAGCAGCTATATAATGTTGAGTAGAAGATTGGATAAGGGAATAATTCTATTAGGAAAAGAGTATTTGAAAGCTATTCAGCTCTAATAATGGGCAGTTGCCATTGGATGGCTGGAATACTACTCGTATTTGTTTAAACAAATTTGTTTTGTATAATGTCCAAAAGAACCTAAGCTGGTTAGTTAGGATCGTGTTTGAATTCATTTCTTATGATACAATTCTTCAATCAGAAGGTGATCAAAACTGCATCTGGATTCATTGGCTCTTTAAATACATGCCCTGAATTTGTAATGGACAAGGATACTGTCTTTCAATTTCAGACATAAATACTATTGATAGTTTTGTCTATTTATGAAAATGTTATAATGTCTAAAAGAGTCAAAGCTGGTTTCTTTTAGAATTTGAGTTCATTCCTTATGATACAATTCTTCAATCAGAATGTGATCAAAACTGCATCTGGATTCATTGGCTCTTTAAATGCATCCCCTCAATTTGTAATTGACAAGGATACTGTCTTTCAATTTCAGACATAAATACTATAGATATTTCCGTCAATATATGACAAAAATAAGTATATTAAAACTATACAGATGGAAAACGGACCACTTGAACAATTCGTGAAAATACAACAACATGTTTCTTAATACATGTCATTTATTTGTATTATATAAATAAAGCGTCAAGATTTTTGATCGAGAAACGTACTTTCGTGATTTATAGCATGAAATGTTGCCATTATCACTGTTTATTTTTATATATGTATGAAGTACTGCATCTGTAGTTTGTTGCATTAACTTGTATTTTAACTCCTTGTAGGTAAAAGTTCTTAATTAAATATGTGTTGACATAGCACGTATCCAAAGAAATACCAAATATTTGACTTCTAGTTTTAAACCTAACTCAGCCAGCGATAACGAATACCAAATTCGCAAACAAGTAGATTTTATTTATATTGACGATAGAATGAGTTAAATCTTATAAAATGAAACATTGATGTAGAACGAATTAGTTTAACCTAAGATGTGCGTAATTGCCCAAGCAAGATAATTTTTCAAAACAGCAAATACGCTTAAATAGTAGAGGGAATAAAAAAGTTATAAATTATGTTTTAATGAATTTCTGATTTAGTGATAGGAAATGATTATACACATTTATGACAGCTACACTTACAAGAAAAGGCATTGTTACGATGCATGACACATAATTAGTTTAATGAACAACGTTCTGATTTTATAAGATTGACTTTATTCAACTGTTCAGATAAGCACGTATCTTTTTGTTCAAAAACTTTTTAAAAATTGTCTTGTTTAAAGGTGTATTTAATAAATCTGGATTTATACACTTGCCGAGTTTCTTAATTAATTTCTGCTTGATTATGTAAGCAGCTGAATATATCACGGAGATTGTGAAAAGCAAACCACGCCCAACTTTAATCTGTCACAAAAACAAGAACACATGTTTTGAATTATCTCTTTATTAACAAGCAGTTAAACGTACCCTTTGCATCGTTATTCAGATTAAATGGAATAGTAGCTAGATTTGGGCGAATATAAATGTTTGTTACTAAATGGTACAGATACGAGAAAATGTTACTAATTTGTCCACTCCAATTAATGAAGTTACTATTTAAAATCCAATACTGTAGTTGACAATGTCTAATAATGTTTCCATCTCTTGCAGAAACATTAGAAGTAAGTCTAAAGCGGTTGACCTGAGCTGTTTACTGGTTCTTTACTTTCAATTATTCGTTTGGCTATTCATCTTCGTATTTATCTATTCGGCTTGGGGCAATTGATTATATGTCTTTTTCTTTGACTATTTAGTCAACACAGATTATCCCTTATTCCCCTTGTTTATTTAGCAAGTCTTCATGGTACCATCCCTAATCATCCTGTTTTTGAATTACGTGCAAGTAAAATAGATCCGTGTTATTTATTCTAATAGCATAAGCTCGTTTTTTTCAAAATCTGTCTAAGATAATACACTTGATTTATATTCAGTCGTATATCAAGATTCCTATTTAAATACTTTCCCGTTAATTCTTTCCACCAGTAAAAGAATTTTGTTCTGCAGTCGTAAACAATTTGAAAGTACACATTTAACGAACTAATGAATTGATTGTGATCAAGGATAATGTTACCAAGATAATGATAAAAGCTGGTGTTGCTCTTGACCTCCTAACTGTGCATATTTCACAAAAATGCATTAAGTATAATTTGAAAGCAAATTCGTACTTTTCTCAGGAATAGTTTTTCCTCGTTTCGATGTATCAAGTATTGTAAAAATGAGCTCGCAAACTTTGGGACGCGAAACTTGTATACATTTACATGTTTTAGGTCATCTATAAGGACAAATAGCCAAGTGTAACCAGTCTGTAAGAATTCTTAACCTTGCCCCTTACGTAACTCGCAATGCTGTTGATAATATACGCTTTTCTCGAATTTCTCGAATGCGAGAACTTTGCTGTTTGATTGCTTTGTGTTTATATTTTAAATAATTTGTCACACTTTGGAGGTAAGCAATCATTACAAGGAAATGCTTTTCACAAAGGGTTGCTTTTTAGCATTTTTTAAAATGCCGTTTACAGCCAATGCCTCTGTTTTAACTATTATTATCCAGAAGTTGTACCTAGTCACTGTACCCGTAGTGTCATATTGGATAAAACGACGACCTTGTAAGTCAGTGGTTGTTAGTTGAACTCCGATTCACCACCAACTAAATACCATTTGCAAAATACATATTCATAAAGCACTAATACTCTCATGGGAATTAAGTTTTAATTTAACTTTGCTCTTCGTCATTTTCATCATAGTAGCACAAAGGTGAGTGGAATAAAGATTTCTTGTGGGGAGCATTTCAAGCAGGCAAAGTAATATTACAATTTTTCTTTCTTTTTAGTAGAGTTTAGTTATCGACGCATCAATATCGCAATGAAATTGATATATGCTAACGTTTCTGACTTAAAAAAAAACAAAATTATGTAGGAATACTAACAGTTGTAAAAATATCATGATAAGACCAAATGTACAATAGCAAAAGGCAACTTGCATAGGAGCGACAAAAAAATTACTAAGGACTTCTATTACACCATGGAGACATCGGTAAACAGTTTCACTATCAGTTATCTAGATGTCGATACAAAACAATAATCCTCGTTGGAAATTATAAAGCTGAAATTGTTCTTCTGCATCTGTCTGAGGATCTGATTGATCAACTGATTATAAAATATAATCCCTCGATGAGATAAGTACTGGATACTTCTGCAGCAGGTCAGATCTGTTTATCCTAACGACGTACACAGATCTTGGACGAAACTTGCTATCGCTTCTCCAACAGGAACAGAAAGATCTCAAATATTACCCACTATCTTGCAGGTCTGAACAGTGTCAACTCACAACAGTAATATAAGCAGGCGAGAAAGCCATAATACCCATAACAGACTCTTGTGTGAGAGTTACAGGTCGTTGATAGAAAAGATGTCCCAGATCACGATTTGTTTTTATGGAACGCCCTTGTTTTGAAATTTTATCTGATAAGTGAAATACTGCTGGTATAACCATGATAAGGGCTTTCGTGGGAGTAATTAGTAACTAAACAGGTCTTTCTCGGGACGTAGATATTTTTTATCTATTTGTAAGTAAAATCATAGTGCTTGATTGGAAATAACATTAAAAGCCTAATCAGAGATTGGTGTAGTGTTACATGCTGGTATTGATCTCCAAAAGGAGTTGAGCTCTGCTGCAAGTCTGATAAGATAAAGTTAAACACACTTTGATAAGAAACATACAACGTCTGCGTGTTACCTCTGGCGTGGGACTTTGGCAATTAAGTCTTGTATGAATTTAGTGCATATTTTACGCTGTAAGCACCGGGGAAACAGGCAGATATCAAGGTGCTGAAGGACACAATGACAATGGCTTACCAATAAATTCAAAGCAACTTCTAGCATTTCCACTTCTTTTACAGAGCAAAAACATCCATTCATAAGACAAAGTACTCGTTCGGGCAAAGTTAATAGTGATGTTACTCTCCACTAAAGTAGGGGTATAAAGTAGGGCAGCATCGAACGAAAACTTAGCTGTACTGGAGTTAAATTTCTTCTATCAGTGATTCACTTTTCTATACTTGTGCAAGCCCACTCCGCACTTGTTATGAGCTCCACAAACCAACTTCTTTGTATAATTATTAAATGATCTATGCAGAAATTGACGTTACGTTAACATATCAACTCTTGTTCAGTTCCAGTTATTTCAGCTTCGAATACTATTACGAAAAAAAGTAAGGATGTCAAAAACCCTCAGTATGTCAACAATTACCATTATGTTCAGTATAGCAGTAACTTAACATCTCTAAATGTCTGCCTCGCCCATTGCGTGTGAGAGTTGCCATCTGTAAATATTAGCTGATACTCTTGCAAGAGGTTCTTACAATATATATTTTTATTGCTCCAATCTTCTTATCGTACAAGCTCTTTTTTCTCCTCAGTCAAGATAGTGCCACTTACTAGTCGGTAATGTTGTGTTTGCTGTAGTTTTCTTTGTTAAGGTCTTTCGGTGTTAGCAGATGCTATCTATATGCTAATATTTTAAAAACGTTATTGCTGTTTAGACATATAAAAACGGATTCAAAAATACTGAAACGTAAATAGCCAACAAAAATAGACGCACTGTACATAAGCCAAGGTGCATTTTTTCTTAAAGTGCACAAATCAATACGAAATCACACGTTGATTACCAGGCATTTCCCGTTTAAATGGCAGTGCTGCTCAGGGTCAACATTTACAGCGGGTTCACTTAATTGCAAGGAAGTACTTAGCATAACTACAACACCCTGTCGAAAAACGAGTCAATATCTAAGAAGAATTTTGGCAGATATATAATCCGACATTACGTGTTAAGTATTGTATTTGCCCTGACCTAATTTTATCTTATATCTTTAAGTCTAATGCTATTATTCCACTGCATTACACATGATCACATCATTTGTCAATGATGGATGGTAAAGTAGATTACAACGTATCTAGCAAGCTATAAAAGAAAAGTAATCAGATATTGCCGACTTATGTCAACTGATGTTTTCATCCATGCAGACTAATTGACCGAGCATCAATCTTAATTTGGCTTTTACTTGTGTTTATTTGGCTAAATTGGTTAATTAGCAATTGCATAATTTCTTTTCTTGCACTCGGGTCTCTGACGGAGATGTCAGTTTCAAGTTATAGATATTGTCCACTGCATCTTTGATATTTATTTGCTATGAAATGTAAGGTATGAGAATTTATGCAATTTGAGCCCAGAATATTTCTGAGCATTGTACTTATCTCTCTCCTTCCTTCTCTATCTACCTTTTCGCCTATTTATCTATCTATCTATCTATCTCTCT
>JANTCA010040161.1:0-19786 GCA_024741275.1 Chironex yamaguchii
GATAGATAGATAGATAGATAGATAGATAGATAGATAGATGGATGGATGGATGGATGGATGGATGGATGGATGGATAGGTAGGTAGGTAGGTAGGTAGGTAGGTAGGTAGGTAGGTAGATAGATAGATAGACAGATAGATAGATAGATAGATAGATATAGTGTGTAAGTTACAGTGCTCTATTCAGATATCCGAGCTATACGCGTGCGTTTCACGACATTTGGTCAACTGAGAACTGGATTTGTGCGAAAATGGATACTGAGCAAGTGGAAAGAAATACTCTTGATTCATCCTTGGAGATGGAACAACCCCAATGGATGAAAGAGAGAGGCTAGGACGCAAAGGAATTGCTCGGGACAGATTACTGGAAGCAGAGGATGAATTGGAAATGGCTATACGTTTGGTTAATAAAGCATTAGCATCAAAAGAGGATATTCAAGACCCAAGTGATGGAAAAAATTTAGAACGACTTTTAATTCGAAGGTCAAAGCAATTGGGAAAAGGTATTCAGGAAATGGCCACGAAAGCGGCAGGAATTTCAGTATCAGAAAGGGCAGACCGTGTGGAGCAATACGAGCTTCATCTTAGTCCTTGTGATGATGCAAAAGTAAAATTTGATATAAGAATGAGAGCTCCGAAAATACAAACGGAAAATGGGATTACTCAGAGAAATGTTAAATTACCGAAGATCAAATTGAAGACGTTTACTGAAAATATTATGAAACGGAAGGAGTTTTTTCAACAGTTTAAGGAAAGCATTCACCATAATTCTTCATTATGTACTGTCGACAAGTTTGCCTATTTAAGAGGATGCATGAAGGGAACACCAGCTGCAATAGTGGGCCCAGTCGAACTAACTTCACAGAACTACGGGAGTGCACTTGGATTATTAGAGGATCGCTACGGGAGAGAGGATTTAATTCAGGCTGTTCACTTCAAAGCATTACAATAGCTTCCAGGATTACGAGATAACAGGGACGAAAAGGGCCTTAAAGCAATTTATTTAAAACTAGAGGCCCATAGGTGGGGACTTGGCGCAGTTGGTGTTGAGGAATCCGAGTTTTATAGGACAATGGTCTCCAAATTGATCAGGAAAGTACCTCTCTTGACAAGGATAAAAACTGCAGAAAGGAGGGGAGATCATCGTAAGCCAATGCAAGATTTTCAGGCTGTACTGGGTCACGTTACTGAAATTGTAGAGGAATGTTGCACCCGGGATATGCATGGGAGCCGAGGCAAGAGGGAGCTAACTGTTAAGGAAGGTGATTGGACAACTGGGAGTTGATTGCTAGTAAGAGAGGGATGCAATGAGTGCCCTTATTGCGTTAAAGACCAGAAACTTGAGATTGTGGGAAGGTTTCGACTCTAGAGGAGAGAAAGAACATTTTTGTTAGCGTATACACGATGTTTTCATGCGTGGGAAGAGGTGATCGTATAGGAGACTGTGGATAGAAAAGTCAGTTTAAGAAATGTGGCGTATCAGAGCATCATGAGGCAATTTGTGGAGCAGATGATCAAAGGACACCACTTATGTTTCATCGAGACCAGTCAATTGCCTACCAGACTGTCATTGTAAAGGTTAGAAATCCTGATGAAAATCAGATTACGTCATGCAGGCCCATGCTGGATACAGGAAGTGGTTTTACTTTTATTAGACAGGAAATTGCTAAGCAGCTGGGATGTAAGATCCAAGAGGATGGGTACCAGATTGAAGGAGTTATGAAAGGGAGAAAGCACATCTAGTTGGGGTTTTGTAACTTAATCCTGGATAACAAAACCAGCACATTTAGCAAAGAGGTGACAGTACGTACATTACTGATCATCACAGCGGCAGCCAATTCACACCCAGACGTTATTAAGAGACGATATAATCACTTAATCGATTTGACAGTCAGTGATAACTTCAAGAAGAACAGTTGAAAGCTGAGATGTTGATTGGACTAGAGTATCTACCAGAAATCTTGACTGGAGAGACTCATAAGGGGAGACCACAGGAGCCTGCGGCTATGAAAACAGTACTGGGATGCGGAGTTCATGATTAGTTTCGATAAATTGTGTTCTAGATTTGTTGTACCTTCTTTAGTGATTTCAGACAATGAAGCAACTTGTAAAACGACAACCATTACCATAAATGATTTGTATAATCATCCCGAGGTCCAGAAGTACGTTAATAATAATATCTTTCTTTGGAGGTGTAGTCTACCACTACCTCCATGGTGGGGTGGAATGTTTGAGCATATGGTAGGTTTAATGAAAGGAGCATAACGACGATGCTTAAGACACGCTAGTTTACTTTTCGAGAGTTTGAGTTGACTGTTTGCTACGTTGAGTCTGTTCTCAACAATAAATCCTTGGTATACCTAGGAGACAATCTTGGAGAGGCAATTATGCCAAATCACTTGATTTTTGGACCTCGTCTTCCAACTGTCCCAAAGCTACCAAAGGAATTGTTAGAGGAAAAGTGATTCTTAGGTAAGGAAACGCCATGTAGAGGAAAAATTGAATACCTTCTGGCGGTGAGGACAAGATTATTGTCTACTTAACTTAAAGAAACATCACAAGATGTGCAAGTCTTCAGGGAATTCGAGTGTTGCAGTTGGAGACAGCGTCATTGTGTAAGACAAATCTTTACATCGAGGATTGTGGAAGTTGTAGAATTTTTGTATGGAAAAGAGAATGTTGTACTAGGGGTCACTGTACAAGTTATTGTAAAGGGGCAAAAACAAGTCATCAAGGTACGAATACAAGCAATATATCCATTAGAGTTGTTTCAAGCTAAAGTTATTTGAGTAAATCTATCTGCAGGATATACGGATCCAAAACTAAAACCTCGCCCTGAAGCTGCTGAATGTGCAAGGCTTCTTATTGAGCTACAGTTCAATGAACTGGACTAAGCATGTTGACCTTGTGGATGATTTCTATTCATTTTTTTAAAAAAGTTATTAACTGATCTTCAGTAATACGTTAAGGGGGGTTTGTGTGAAATTGAAATGTTGCTAAATATCATGGTTATCCCAACATGTCCTTAGCATGTTGAAATAACTGCCCACGCAAGCCGACTTACCTTGGAACACCAAAAGTTATGTTGGCATAAGTTGCAATGTATACAAATTTTACCCCATAATGTTGCAATGAATAAATACCTTTAAATTCTTGTATTACATATATATACCTCGTTTTTACTGTAAATTCAGAAGATCTAGACTTAGTGGGTCCGAGTGCAAGCTGATAATTACAGTCCTATATTCAGACAGCCGAGCTATAGGCATACGTTTCACGATAACTACAGTGATAACTGCATTGCGTCACATACTTTTAGGTTGGAAAGCCGTCCAAGATTACATACTTTTAGGTTGGAAAACTGCATTGAATCACATTTCTTTAGTTTGGGAAACCCCGTTGGATCGAAAGTGTTCCGAAATATTGACCAACTATTTTTAAATGGAGGGTAGGACAATTATGAATTTTCTAATTGAGGGGTGGATACGTTAACTGATTGGAAATGACTGATAAATTGCCTTTTGTCATTTTCCTTTGAATTTTCTCAAAAAATCATAATTTTGTCGCAAAAATTATCTTGTCCCACCACTGAAGGCCAGAGATAACTGCAAGAGAAAGTAGTCTTAACAGATCAAGTCCAAGAATTTTTAATACTTTTATAACATCAACTCAAGAACAGAATCAGAATAATGTACATTAGTTCTAAGATTGGGAAATGTTTAATCGTTTGCATCTTGCAGATTTCGATCTGCTGCAAAATTTGAGAGATCAATGTTGTCACTTTGATCTTCCTCGCATGCCAAAAGCATCAACTGGTCTAGCTTTGACTGCAAAATGCGATTTCTCAAGTTCGTTTTATGGCCCTTAAGACGACTGAAGGATCGCTCGCTTTTGTACACTGATGGTGGAATTGTTAGGACTAGGTGGTAAATCTTGGCGACGGATACAAAAAGTCTTCTGTCTTTCATTTCTTTCATTGCGACCTGTGCTGCTGTAAATGTGTCACTGTTAATATTGTCTGAAGCAACTCTGTTCTTAAAGAATGTTAGGAAGTTTTCTTTTTCTGCGAGAAATGCTTCCATATCAGGCAATTCAATTGGATATATATGAAATGCAGCCTCTTTTGTCTCACTGCTGCATGGATCAGGCATATTGGGATCTACAGCGTCAAGCAAAGGCCAGGAAGAAGGTGAAACGGCTTCAATTTTGTTCCTGCAGTACAGATGCCATCGTGTCCTGCAAACGGTTCATCTTCGTTTGATAGAATGCATGGATAGGTATTCTACAGCAGTTTCTGGATTATCATCTAGACGGCAAAGAGCCCTTCTAGTACGATGAATTCTTTCAAAGTCCTTCACTGCATCTATTTCCGTTCTTGATGCAAAACAGACTGTTGTATCAATTTGCCTTGTCTGCTGCTCAGCACCTTGCAATTAGTGATTCTTTTGTCCCGTTCATGACGTATTGCTGTTAAGTTATTCCTTTTGAAGAGTATCGACCATCATTTTTGTCTTAAACATAATCTTTTTTTTGAACATGATAGTAGCAAAGAAATCGATGCTTTTTACGTTCTTGAGGAGGCCCATAGCTTTTTTTCTGGAACCTTACTGTTATTTTTCGCCTTCATTTATTTCTTTCAGCACTTCACAGACCTCTTCGTAAGTATACCAAAATCCCTTAACTGCTTTTGGTTTTGCACTCTGCCTTGTCTTTGATAAATATTTCAACCGCAATTAGTTTTCCAATTCCTTTTGCTTGACAGCTAGCTTTGTAGAAAAGAAGGCATATACTGACTCTAGATTGTCATACATGTTTGGAATAACTGCACTTGCATTATAACCATGTTCTATCGCCAAGTTTGATCCATCAGGTAATCATAGATTGTAAAGAGTCTCTTTCCACAATATCTCAGAAACACATGCTGAGCTCCTTTGTACTCTCCCGACATCGTCGATGCACTACCGTATGTTTGAAAGGAAATCATACTTAAATCCAGACCACATTCTGCTAATATTGATGTCATTGACTTTGGAAGACCGAGTCCTGTTTTGTCAGATATATTTGCAGTCCGAAGGAGCGCTTCGTGCACAACACCGTCTTCTGTAACATACGTTATTCCCATAGCAAACTGATCAACGTGGGAAATATTGGAAGTTAGTGGCTCCAATAACATCAATTGCACAATAGCTTGCAATTTCCTCAATTATTTTCCTGTGAGGAAATTCAGCCAAAAGTCTGATGAATTCATCTTGACTTCTGTTGCTCACAGGGCGATCAAAATAAGATCGCCCTGGTTGCTCATATATGTGGTTTTGTAGTTTTTATTTGCTTTGGAATCAAGCCAAGACTTAAGCCTTAGGTTATATCGGTTTGGATGATAATCAATTTGATTAAAATTGGAGTCTTCTTCATTCTCATTTCTGAATGCAATTGACTGCCGGGCAAGAGTTCTTGCAACTTCAAGCATCATTGAGATGATTTCTCTGTGCTCCATAAGATTCTTATGTTGTTTTGGATTAGAAAAGTGCACAAAATCAAAGAAAGCTGCTTTTTGTCTTTTGCTTTTGAAGTGCTGCTCCAATTTCCCTGGCTTTCCAAGCTTCCTTTCATCTTCATCCAATTTCTTATCCCGCTTGACCAGGCTATTTTTTTTTTTCACAATCAATTTCTTCTTTGAACAACTGATAAACAAAGCAGTATGCCATGTCATTTTTTAAATACTGTACTCGAGATATGAGGAATTGATGAGGACCCTACAAAGGACGGAAATGGATGGCAGAGATCTACAGCTAATTCATAATTTGTACTGGGACCAAAGTGCAGTAGTAAACATTGATGGAGAAACATCAAGGCAAGGGTGCGTAATCTCGCTGAAACTTTTCAATTTATACAGTGAGAGTATTTTTGAAGAAGCAGACAGATTACCGGGTGTGCAATTGGGCGGAAGAAACATCACGAACTTGCATTTTGCAGACGATACAGCCCTGTTTGCAGATTCAGCAGATTTGCAAGACATAGTAAACTTTGTAAATGTAACGAGCAAGGGAGAAGGATTGATTATCAATGTAAAGAAGACGAATACCATGGTTGTAAGAAGGAACTTGCAAGAGACATGCAGTAGAAAAGTGAAGGTACAGGGAAAGGAACTGGAGCAGGTGGAAATGTTCATATACTTGGGCTAACTGATAACAGCAGATGGAAGGAGCGATGAGGAAATCAAAAAGAGAATTGAAATAGCCAGAACTAACTTCGTGAATATGAAAGATCTGTTCACGTCGAAGTTAAAACTGGAAGCCAGGAAAAGTTTGTTTAGATGTTACATACTCTCAACACTTCTATATGCAGCAGAAACGTGGACCCTGAATCAAAGTACTTGCAACAGAATTGAGGCTTTTGAAATGTGGACATATAGAAGAATGCTGAAGATACGTTATGTGGATCATATCAGGAGTGAAGAGGTGTTACTAAGAGTAAGGGCGAAGAGAAAGTTGTTACTTAACATCAAGAAGAGGAAGTCAGAAACGGTGGGTTACGGAGGAGCTTGATGCAGTGAAAAAGTCGAAGGGAAGAGACACAGAGAAAGACCAGGAACAACATGGGTGAGCAACATCACAGACTGGATGCAGATGAAAGCAGTAGCATGCACCGATCTGGCTAGAGAGAGAATAGGATGGCACTCACTGACCACCGAGGCCTTTGATGGGTGATGCGACCACCAGGAAAGGGAATCAAGATATGGGTACTGTTTGTACCAGGTTGGATTGAATCTATTTTGGCAATCTTGTCTTAAGTCTGAACTCTTTTGGAAAGCTGTCAGTCGTGGCTGGAAAGGACCGCATGATATTAAATATCTCTTTTGAGCCTCATTTAATGTGACTGGATGACAGTCAGTATAATGTGGGATATTATAATCGTCCGGACCTATGGTACTATTTGTGCTGTGTCCTTCTTCTTTGTGTTTCTCCTCTTGGCATTCTTTAGCACCTTCTGTGATTTCATAGCATATGCAGCTGATATGGTTGCTTAATGCGATCTTTTTATTTTGTAAACAACTTTAAACAGTATCGTCTCCTCAAATCAAGCGAGAAGATGTTGAATTTTAGCCAAATGTCGATGTCCGAAATTAGGCCTAGCTCATCGTGATCTTTTTTTCAGAAAAATTCAGAACGAAGCAAATTTTTTTAAAAACTGCTGCCCAAACTACCTTCTTTCCATTCTTCCTGAATTTTTTTTCATGGTTAGGTTTTTTCAATGAAAAAGAAAATTGGATGTTATATAGATTATTGTCACGTTCAATTTTCTTATTTCAAAATATCACAGCGACCGACTTTTAGGTATTGTATGTTGATTGGAGGGGCGTTAGGCTCTCTAAACGGCACATCCATGGCGAGAACAATACTTCCTACAATGACGAAAACAAGTTTTAAACCTGAAATCTCTTGTAGAGAAGACGAGTATCGAACGATATTACTTAAAAGTCCTAAGCGCAGAGTCCAAGGTAGTTCTTGCTGGCAACAAAGAATGGAAAACTCAAAGCTTAAATGCACCCATTTTAGGTCTGACATTGGGACAATTGCACCAGTACACCCTTGCCGAAACTTGCGTAATTTAATAAGAGACATGCCATGTCTTCATATCATATCGTGTTTTGGTCTCGAAGGTTGGCCACAATGGTTCGCCATCTGGATCTGTCATGCGCCAGCTCCTTTGCTTCGCTATATGTTGCTGCTTGTGGACGCAACTCTTGACATCATCGGTCCACTAAAAATGATCACTAACATTATAAATTCTTAAAAGACGGTTGAATCAATTATCGGTTTTTCTTCTAGGTTATGGTGCAAGAGATGGAGAGCAATAATTCATTCCGAATGAATGAAAAAATTCATACAATTCATAGAGGGGAGACCTTAGAGGGAGACACCCAGAAAATTTTTTTATTGAGTTCGGAAACTCAAAACAATCAAACTAAAAATCCGATTTTCTACAAAGTGGATGACAGCCCAAACTGGATGCTGAGCATTCTACTGGCTTTCCAGGTACGTCGATAATTTATAGACTATTGGTTTATCAGACGAGATATCTGATAACATGAGTACTACTTCCTTTTGATATTCAGCTATTGCAGTTGAGTCTTCAAGGAGCCACTTACGTTATGTTTAGCTTCTTTTAAGTTGGTAATCCACTACACATCTTCTGTGTTTAGTAGTTCTTGTGTGTAATGACAGTAGCCTGTCCATTATCAAGGTGTCCAATGAAAGCCTTTGAGACGGTTTCGCTGCTTGCTTTGAGACCACAGGCACTTCTATTCTGACATGCAATTCTGCCATAGGCCAACATTTACTAGAAAATTCAGTATGCACAAAAAGGTATAAGGACGAAAATTTTCGGATAATTGGCACAGGTAGATCGTCCTTTCATCTAAGTGTACTGGAGTCTGTCTACATTAAAACAACAAAACTAGTACTCTGTAAGCAGAAAGAATTTGTTCTGTCACTTGGACTCTTCCAAACAATGCTTTTGCATTTTTCTTGATCTTTTTTCTTACTTGGTTATGACTGGCTAGTGTCGATCCATGTTTCTTATTAAAAGGTTGCCATATATCCATACTTTCCTTTCTGATGATTCGTACTTTGAAGAGTGTCAGACGAAAAAAGCCATGTTTTAGCGCAATGTCGCAAATTTTCAAGACAAGCTTTACATTTGAGTTACAGCCAGATGGAATATTTATCATTGTACACTGTATTTTATCTCTCACAGCATTATCTGACTATGTTTCTTGGAGCTGTTGTCATTCCTTTCATTTTTGCCTACATCATGTGTTTTGACGATCAACCAGTAGTACTATCGGAAGTGATGGGCACTTTGCTGTTCATTTATGGGATCAGTACTTTCGTCCAGGTGTCATTAGGAGTGCGGTAAGTCTTTTTATCATGCAAGTAACTTTTTCATGTAGTTCAGGATGCTTAATCGTCATCATTCTCAACCTACGGATGTTCAAAGCTCAGTAGCGGCGCCAGGCGTCTGAAAATGGAGGAAACAAGAATTCAGCGGGGTGGGGGGAGGCAGCAAATGGCAGGGAAATAAAGACTGATTAACCGAATAACCGGGAGTCTACTATATAAAAAATGCGGGGCCTTCATATTGACTACAACTTGACAAAAGCTTGTCAAAGTTAAAAAATCTTCCGTGGCTCCGACACTGTCGAAGCTCTCATGCAAATTCGTGTCTACTGACGTCAGTGCTGTGCCCATTTACTGTTTGTCGTGTCCATGAAATCGGATCTGGATTAGTCAGTTTCCGATTCTGAACACACTCAAGTGGATACCAGAGAAGAAGATTCGGGAATGATTTCGTTTTTAGCATACCAACAGTAGCGTACAGATGAGAGACGTCTTTAAGTACGTCGTAATGACATAGGGAGCAAATCTCCGCAGATAACTTCAAGAATAGCTGATGGTTTTGGATTTTCACCAAATGTTTTGGTGATCTCTTGTGTTTAGAGTCCTTCTTTAGCGCGTAATGTTCGTCAGTAATTACAAGCCTTATCGCAATTATTTCTAAAAGCTCGAAAGCATCATAAACAAGATTGATTTTTCATACGTCATTTCTGTTTATCAAAATACTTTCTGATGTGATTTGTTGGCTACCATTGCTTTGCAGACAATACGAATTTGTTTTTACACTCGAACTCGTCAAATAACGGGAAACGTTTCGCCAAGCTTTTGACAGTTGTTTTGTTATTGGCTGCATGCGATCCACATTTTGCTGTAAATTGTTGCCTTTTCACTTTACATTTTGATGTTTTGTACTCGAAAGTCATAGGCGGAAAGGATTTTAAGTATGCTTCATCAAGTTTTTGCTTTTAAAGTTCTATACCATCAAAAGAAGTGCCTAATTAGTTAAACTCATGGATAGTTTGTTCAGACAAGAAAAATTTAATTGAGCGCAATTTTGTGTGTGAATATACTGTTTGTTAGTTGCCATAAACACACTAAGTTGAACTGACTTACCTAACCCACACTGTATTAACTTTATAAAATATGTAATTGTAATCCTTTCTTGTCCTATTCATTTCAGACTTCCAGTAGTTCAGGGTGGATCGTTCGCCTATGTAGGACCAATTTTTGCTATTTTGGATTTGCCAATGTACCAGTGTTCGTCAGCTGCATCCAATGGTAACCATACGGTGGCAGGTATGAAATCTTTAACATATTGTGTGCCCGAGACAAGAACAAAATTTTTAATTGACACATATGGGGCCGTGTTGTGATAAAAGCTGTATAAAACTACCGTTTGGTCTTGCAATGCTCAAACAGATGTACTTTTTTCTCGTCATTCCGTGGAAAAAATGGAAACCATATTATCATGGTTCCTGGAATATTGTCCACTATAAATAGGTTACAGTTTTTTTGGAGGAAAGGCATCATATGGAAAACCGGACCTTATTCTAAGGGTACACATTGTAATTTTATTTCATTAGAAATTATGGATTTTAGTTGGCCTATTTTCAAGTTGTATTGTCTTGCCTCTACCAATTGGATCAACGAGGACTTTACAGATTAGATCATTGTTAGTACATTTAAGTCTGAAAAATTTGGATGGTTTTTAATTTCGGTGATAATTTTGCAAGAAATTTTTTTAAAAAAGGTTTCCGTTTTAATGATTTTTTGCGACTCTGAGTGTCTTGAAGCCTTTGCTTGCAAAATGGATCATTATTTTTACTAACCAAGAAGGATGTAATTATAAAAGATTTTTCATCAGCCGGCGTTAATGATGCTCTGGACACCATTTTGGAAACAGCAGATGCATTTAGCGATTTGATTTAGAAAAGAAATGTTTGCATACATACAAATATAAATGAATATTTTTCTTTTTATTTCTTCTTTTATTTCTTATTGGATATAAACAAACCCTTAATAATCCATGTTATGTCCTTTTCAATGTCTTGTGATTTACAAATATTAGCCAGACAGCATCAAATACGCTGGTGAACAGGTCACTTTCTACATTTTTGTATGTCTCTATTTAGCATAGGTATCATATTACAATCAGAATTGATAAAAAAGTCAAAATGTCCTTCTAAATCAACAATAACTAATCTAGTTAAAAGTGAAAAATCTTGTCTTAACGGAGCACTGCACTGTTACATGGGTTATTTTTTGTCTAGCCTCCTAAAAAGAACTGTTATCAGTTTAATTTTTGTCACACGTTTTCGAGTCCAAAATATTTAAAAGCAAGAGTACAAAAATATCTGTTTTTGACGACTCAACACATATCTCGACTCTTGATCCAAATATGATTTGTGGTGCAAAACGTGAAAATCGCCTTGAAAATTTGCGACATTGCTATGAAAACATACTGAAAGGCTTTTTTCGTTTGACACTCTTCAGAGTATGAATCGTCAGAAAGGAAAGTATATGTATATGGCAACCTATTTATACAAAACATGTAGCAAAACTAGTCAATCATAAACAAGAAAGGATAAAGAAACAAGCTAAACTTTTCAAGGAGATTTTCAAAATTATATTTACCTTGCCATACTATGGGTGATTACATTGGTTTAACTTAAAAAGATATGTATTTTCTTAATATACTATTTAACATATTTCAATACACTATTTACTTTCATTAGAAAATTCAATTTTCACCGACATTTTTACCAAAATTTCTCAAAAATATGAAGCCCGAAATTTTTCCCTACATAACGTTTCGCCCTTAATGTATCTCTATGAACTTCAATGCAATTCTTTACCGCGTCGAGGCTTTCTAGAGTAATTGACGTTATTTAAAATTTCGTAAATCGATACATGTCATTTCTCCCGAATATACTGAGATGACATGGTTACCTATTTATCTTGTTTTTTATGATTCCGCGAAAATGATATACTCATTATGGAGGTAGAATGCTTAAACAAAAGTTAATGCTCTTTAAAAAATACGTTTCGCCTACAGCAAGTTTATGCTATAAAATTTTACGCTATATGAAGCCTACTAGCATTCCCGCCCAGAATAGTTTCCACTGTCTGTTTTTGCGAAAACATTTAGCGCCATTAAATATTATGCTAAAATTGCAAAATGTTCAGATATTTAGATCTGCAGAATTAAATCCCACTGCTTAGTTTATACTGCAAGTTTTGGGCACAGCTCATGTAAAAGAATCTCAAATTTCGGATTTAAACGTAGAAAATAACGGCTTGTGGATGTGTTTTTGCGTTTATCTGAACCAAATACTTTACTACGCAAAAGTGAACAAGTAATGAATCAAATCCGACAAGAAAATTCCTGATGTATAATATATGGAAAATAAATGCAAAAATTGATAACTTGACAGGTCTTTCGCTCAGAAAAAAAACCGTACATACAGTACACTCCCGGTAACTCGAACACCGGATAACTCGAACATTCATTAACTCGAACTATTTTCTAACGTCACTTGAACTAATGTTAATGCTTTCGCATAAAAAACTCCAGTTAACTTGAACTTGGGATAACTCCAATATTCGTTAACTCGAACCATTTTCAGTCCCCCTGAGGGTAATTTCTTCGGAGAACTCGAACTTTCTACTCAAGAAAAGGAATTTTTTATTCTGCCGCATGACTAAGGCCTTGTAGGTCGAAAATTCGCCGATGGATTGTTATCTCCTTCAAAAGGGCGACGCAGTTGCAAATTTGTTTTATTTTAGTTAACTGTAGTCTACATGACTAAGACGATGTCAGTTGTAAATTTTCAGATGGATTGTGTTTCTTATTAGCACTGATTTTTAAAGCTATTTTCCAAGTAAATTACAAACTGCACAACGTGTTTATGAAACGTGAATGTTGAAATTTAATCGATGTTGTCATTTAAAGATATCAAGTTCCGCCTATTCTGTGTTCTCTGATTCAACAGACGTATCCACCACCTTAAAAAATAACCCCTCCCAGGATAAAACGAAGACTCTATTTAAATCGTACAGACAAGTACTTGCTCGCTCAAACTCAAGAGTACATTGCCCTGCAGGACGTTATAAGGCTCTTCGTGGTAATTGTATTTGTCACTGTCAATTAGAGGAGTAATATTTGTCACGAAATAGGCACATACTTGCTATTTACTGATGGACTTCGTCTTGAGATCAAGCAATGGAGGGTTCTCTAAAGTTTCCAGAATTTTTGTTTGATTGCTTGTGTGGATAACTTTCTGTAAGCTCTGATTTATGCAGGCCCTAAATTTACGTATCACATTGTTGAGCGTGTCGCTGTGCAATAGTGCTTCTCGCTGATCGAGTCTAAAACTTTTTCTTTGTCTTTTGCCTAATAGATCTCAACAGTGTTTTCAATACTAGCAATATCTCCAGTTCAACAGTCAGACCGGTTCAAGGTATATGTATTGTACAAACTGAAGAACATGTCTTTCGAGAGTTAGACGATAAACATTTTGACATGCTTACTAAAATGTCATCAGAACTCTTGTCTTGAATTATTTTGGATATACTAAGCAAACAGTTTTACCTCCATCTGGAGAATGTAGTTTTTTTCAACTTCTCCCAGACTTCTCTCTCTGTCGTTTATATCACTCGACTATTAAAGATTTTATAGTCACCGTCATGATCCATTTGATTTCCAGCTTTCATCTCTTCGTTGTCTCATATAAATAAAAAGTAAGACTTCCTTTATACATTTGGATATAATTGTCAGCTCAAGCCAAATATGTTAAACTGAGACAACGTTAGCACCTCAGACCCCAAAAGCCAAACCGAAGTACGGTTTGCTTTTGAGATGATGTCTAAAGTTCAGAGCACTTTGAGCTTCGTCTAATAATGTTTTGTTTCTTTTTCAGACCCAAACGATTGGAAAATGAGGATGAATGTTGTAAGGACGACACACAAAATTTCTTTTCAGTTACATTTTACACTGTATCTTCTATAAGTTTATGTACGCTGCCCTCTTTGTCGTTGGTGTAGTCGCGCAGTTAAACGCATATATTTATAGTTAGGCAAAGAAAGAGCAGGTATTGTTAGCCAAATGGTAATTGCGTCAGGATTTGCGGCTGATTTTCTGTTTGTCTTTCTATGTTTCAATATGTCTTTTTAAAGACTGGTTTTAAACTATGCAGTGACCTAAAGCCTCGAACTCATGTTTTTTGAGAAATTAGTTTCAAAGCTTCAAATATATCTGCTATATAATACGTTTTTATGCCTTAACACTCAAGTGTACTTTGACATGCAAAACACGTGTCGTATCTTTAATACAGTAGTCCACAAAACGCAGGCAGGGCTAATAGAGTTGACTAAAGGTGAGCAGAGAGTATATGTAAGCTAGATGCAGATTTTCAACGTACTAAACAACTATACTGTGATATACCAAATGCAGTAGTATATCCTGCTTATTTAAGGTTGAGAAGCTAATCTAGAAGCAAGTAGAACTTTCCAGCACAGTACAGAATTCTATAGAACACAACAGAACCTTTTTAGAAACTTATAGAACAAAAGAAAAGAAAACCAAACTTTCTGAAAGCTGCATGCAAATATTGAATTACCACTGTTCCAATTTTTCAGCCTTAATTATCGTGGCAAGCATTTTGTCTCTTTTAATGAGTTCATATCATCGCGTTGCTGTATTTTTTGCGTAAAAATCTTACTATATACTCATGATGTTCGTTACTCCCTCAGATATGTGGGTCGCTGATGGCTGCTTCTGTCTTCCAAGTTTTCCTCGGATTTTCTGGAATTATTGGTCGATTATTAAAACTTATTGGGCCCTTGACTATTGGTTCAGTGCTATGTCTTATTGGAATTCATCTATATCCACTGGCAGTAGAAAATGCTGGTAAGTACTATCATATCTAAGCGTTAGTGTAATACTGTAGCTCTTTGCAAGCTATGCCTCGTGAAAATACTCGTGCCTTTGAGGGCATACATGCTGTGTGTGATATCATGTAGTCATTGCAGGAACACATGCTTATTGCGTATGACTAAGAATGTACTTTATGGAACGGTTGTCCAGTGTCATGTTGGTTTTTTCAAAGTATAGATATTTGCGTTTGGCCTTGAGGCACCTAATTTGGTGCAAATTTCTGTACCTGCCAACTCATAAGCTTTTAATAGTATTCAATGCGTCTTGCTGCAGTCTTGCTAAGCGAAAAGTATGCATAAAAATGTAATCGTTTTTCTTTTACCAAAGGTGTAAATGTAGATTATTATATAACTGATGCCAGTATGAAAGGGAACGCAAACAGACTAGAAGCACTCCGAGAGCGCAAATCTCTGCCAAACCAATATAATTCAAACAGCAGTAGTTTTCCCCACGATGATTTCCTTGCTTGTCACTTTGGTCAAGATATCGTTACCAGGTATGGTAACTGGGCTATCCCGCACTAGCACTATGAAGGTTTCATTGCTGAAAAAGTGATCCAAAATCCAGGATTTCCTTCAGATCATGCCCCAAAATTAATCATTCGTTCCTTATCCCAGGTCGGACACTTTCTGAACATGTCGTCAAAATCCATCCATAAATTTTCGAGTTTTCTTGCTAACGAACACACAAACAGACAAACAAACCCTAATAAAAACATACCTTCCTGGTAGATGTAATAAACAGCTTACGTTTCAAATTAGTCGTTATATCGTAGTAGCTAGCTTTTCAATGGATTTAAAGCTCATCCATCTTCTTTTACAGGAAAGAATTGGATCATTTCAGGAACGTAAGTATTCATCTCCCTACTTTTGATATTACTTGGTAATTTAAGAAGTCAACATTGGTGTAATTTTGCTCGGAAATTAAGGAATTAACAGTAATGACTAGTATAAACTGGCAGGATACGGTTATGGTAGTGATTTTGACCACGCTTATGTTGATGTTGTTGTCCTTTCGTGATCGCTACTAAGTGAAGAGCTGCATCCGTGTGAGGAGAAAAGGAGAAATACAAAAAGAGTGATTTAAAAGATAGGTATCAGTTAATGCTGGACATGAATATATCCATATCATAAGTAACGTGAAAGCATTTAGCAGGCAGTGAGTTCCACAACAAGCTATTTGGTTAGAACGATTTCGTATTCAGAGGCATCTTGAAATACGATCATGTTACTGGTGAGAAAGTCAATGTGTTGTGAAAAGGCAACTCATCGGAGCAATGGCCAAAGACATTTCTGTGTTTATCAATTAGTGAAGTGTGAGTACTGTATGTACCTAACTGTAAAGATTACTACTTAGAGAAGGAGGAGATTGTCTTTCAGTGGAGGTACAAGCCATTAATTTGGTGCTAGTGGCATGGACATGGTACTATAATTATTTGTTAGTTGGTTAAAATCGACACGTATAATATATTTCCAGTTTGATCACTTGATTACAAATAGCTAATTTAGTTAGTAATCCAATGATGATATAGAAAACAAAAAAGGTTTTTTCAGCCTTTTGCTAAACCGTTGGAGGGTACAGATCGAAATAATTCAAGAAACTGTGCCAAGCATTGTCATATTTCAAATGTTGGCATGAATTGACTAAGACGATTCATAGAGTAGGTCAAGTCAGAGAAGTCTGTGTACAAACACTTAAGTACTTTGTGTATTACAGAAATTTCCAACTGCAATCAAGGCTACGTGAGACATGAAAAAGTAAAAATGTGCCTATCCATTGTTGCGATTAAGTTCTCATTTTCTTATTTAGGACTCTAACTCTGATACTCGTATTTACGCTGTACTTGTCTGAGGTATCCGTTCCCATCCCATGGTGCGGAAAGAGGAAGGAATTTCAAGTTCATTGGTTTGAATTTCATGTTCATTGGTTTAAAGTTTTCAAACTTTTTCCTGTAAGTAAGATTGTTTTTAAATAAAGACTGTTTAATTGGTTGTCTGATTCATCCTTCAATTCATCCATTAATCTACAAGTTGTAAAGTTTCTGCATTTATTGCAGGCAGCCCACTAAGTAGCATATACTTAATCTGAACAGAGTTTCCTCGATGCTTTTCTTAATGTCACAACACTTTAACACGCCTAGAAGTTTCTACCTATAGAATTTAATGAATTCAGACCCTGACCGTCTTGTTCATGAGTTTAATGGTTTACCAACTATGCCAATACTACATGAACTGCATAAATCTGACAAGATTTGTAGACGAAGGCATTTGTTCCATTCTGCCTAATGTATTAGAGAGAGAACAAAATTATGGGAGTTGGTAACTCCACCCAAGCTCCAAGAAACTTCACTGTCAAAGAACAGGTCCAAAATGTTGATGCCTACAAGTCGCTTCCTAATATCATGTTATTTACTTTTTCACTCCATCTCTTGTTACGTGGATAGAATGACGACCGGGCCACATCCCTTGACTACTGTTTTACTGTCCATTTATTCCGTCATTAATTCCCTAATTTCATTCCTACGCCTACTTTCCGTAGGTTTTAGCAATTTTTCAACTTTCTGCCATGTTGAGGCAGCCACGGCCAGGAAGTTTAGGTTGATTTAGGGGTATTGCCTATGACTGACGAATGATCTTAGACATCTTAATCACCTTCCTACGACGATTTGACGCTATTTCACCCTTTTATCAAAGGAGCTGAAACTGTAACGTAAACTATCCAATGAACCCCTTTTTTTCGTAATTGACACGGTTCGTTACAATCCTCTACTACTTTCACTGTCAACCCATTGCTTGTCTTCCAAATTAAATCGCGCCCAGCCTGACGTAAATGGAATATTGGCATCGTAGTCTTCTTTGTGACATTACGCAGACAAACATTTACTTTTACGTCGTCTAAATCAAACCATCCAAACAAAACAGACCATAGTATAGATTGAGGATTCATTTCCATTGTAAGCCTTTACAATATGTTAAATGCGTAATCCGTGTATAGAGTATAACACCTTGTTCACTCCGAAAATAAGCGAAAATAAAGGGGGAAAATTGTGAATAAAAGGCGAACTAAACTCCGCCAATCAAAATGTAACTGCTAAAGTTCTGCCAAGAACCGATATTTTACCTCGAGTAAAAAGATGTACTCTTTCTCTCAACAAAGTACTGTTTACTTGCATAGCATAGGTTCCGAAACATATAGCTCCCTCTTCCTCTGCTAATTATCCAAACATTGTCTCCTCTCCTCCTTTAAGCACTTCTGAGTTCTTCATTCATGACACTTGATTCTACTTTAAACATTTATCTATTCTGTTGTATACTTTTAAATATTTATTAATCAGATATTGACAAGACGTTAGGTTCTTCATATTTGAAATTGTCTCTAGCTGGTCTTGGCAATGCTGTTCAGCTGGTCTCTTTGCGGAATTCTCACCGGCGCAAATGTTCTTTCAAGTAACCCCAAACATGCCGGATACTGGGCACGAACAGATCGTTACGCAGAAGTTATCAAAAATACCAAGTGGATAAGAGTTCCGTATCCAGGTATGGAGTACAACAGATAATTGTTTTGTTTTAGAGAAATTAGCATCCCTTTGCTCTAACTTCAATGTCTCACTGAGTAAATCGTATAATATGATTTCAATAACTATAGCAGCGCCGTAGCAACTGGGGAGCTGAAGTGCCTCCAATAGCTTTCAAAGTAAATGAATTAAAGCCACAAATATGAAAAGCATTCTTATTTTTAAGTCAAAGAAGTAGCAGAACAGTATACTAGACATCACCAAAACTGGCAGTGTGCTGGAGTTCAGTTACAGAGCTAGAGAAAATTCACAATATACAGTACTTTTCCAAAAATCAGCTCTATTCATTCTAATCCAGACTCTGAGAAAAAGAATTGTCAATTTTTATCACACAGTGAGTAATTATTGACGATATTAGTCAGACATTGTTTGATTATATTATTGCTTTTCATATGTTCCCACATTTCTTGCACGCTTTGCGTATCTCACAGAAGTTGCGGAAGGTGCCAATTTCTGGACACTTTTGTGTGCCTTTTCAGCATTGTTTATTTAAAGTTAAAGGTCATCTATTTTAAAACCTCGTTGTGTGAAAAGATAACACTCACCACCATACGCTATCCTAAGCGCTAAATTGATCTTCCAGGTTATTTATTTCAAGAATTTCATGGATTTTTGAGTATGAAATATAAAGCTTTAGCTAAATGAAGGCGTAAGAGGTGTATTGGTGAGTGATGAACGTGTATTGTGATTGTCTGTGAACGTTTTGCTATCCACAATCACTGACACCCGATGAAGTCACCTAATGCTCTAGTAACTGGATAGCAAAATGACTCGTAAAATTGTTTTGTTGGAGAGAATGATGCTTCAAAACGACTTTTCAGAAAGTTCACCAAGTATGATCTGTAATCGACTTCTAGGGCCCACCCTTAGGAACTTATATTGTTGCAAGTTTTTAAAATGAGCATATTATGTCCTCGTAGTAATTTCAAGAAATCATTGTAAAACGTTGTTGTATTGTTTGGTGGGGTGGGAGAAAAACAGCCGGTTTTATATTCTCTCTACGGCGGTAGATGGGAGAGAGGGATTGTGTGGGACATTTTCAGCCTCCCCAAAATTTTTGCTTGCTACGTCACTGTATAATCTACTTCAGTACGTTGGTGCATTTAATAAGCATCCAGGAAGTCGAAGATACTACACTAACGTATCTAAAATTCCTTTCTGTTCCTCACTTATATGGACTCATATCGAAGATTTTATATTGGGACATCGAGAAGTTGGTGACCTGCCATATTGTCATCGTGTGATGGCTTTACTCTTTTGTTTACCTGCCTGTGCTGTGCTGGCAGTATGGTGCATTGCCAATATACCGTGGTGATCCTACGTTATCATGTTTGAATGATGCAATAGTGTTACTATATTGTACTACTGTAATTTGTCTCGTC
>JANTCA010040172.1:0-19784 GCA_024741275.1 Chironex yamaguchii
CGATAAAAGCTTTTAAGTATGATTTTAGCGCAATGTCGCAAATTTTCAAGGCGATTTTCAAGTTTTGTACCACAAAATAATTGTTAAAATATCCTATTATCCTCGTTTTATCCACATCATAATTAAAATGGATATTGAAAGTCAAAAATTATATGGAAATCTATTTAACCACGTCTTACTACCTACAGCATTATTCACAGACAATGTAGATATCAAATTCAGACATTCCTTGCCAATATAATGTAGGAAAAGTAACGGATGCATTAAAACGTAAGTGAACTCCTAAAAACAAGAAATTTCTGACTAAATACGCAGACGAGACAACTACCTCTCCAGTCGATCCAACAGCAAATTTGAATAATGCTATTGATGGAGCAGAAAGTTAAAATGATCAAACAGTGGAACGATTCGGGAATGAAAAAAGGGTTATATAAATTATATAAGAAGGGTATTTCTATTTATAAAAATGAGTGGCGCTATGCTTAATATTATCAAAAAACAGTTAGCAGATGGGTCAATCAAAGAGTATCAATTTTTGGATAATTTCCGATTACAGGTACGTCTCCTAATAATCCTGGTCCTGAAATTCGCATAGCTGTTGAAAAGTAGGATATATTTAGCCATCCTTGTGCGAGTTGCCTTTTGATTTCAAGGAAAATACTGAAAGCCAATAATGCATTGTATGCTGATGATGACCTGATTACTTTAGTTAATAATGGACTCATGCATTTATTTTCAAACATAAAATATTCGTTAGCAGGACAAGAAATTGTCATTGTGAACAATCCAATACAATACTATCAAAGTATCCTGATGATTTTAGTGAATCTCATAGTTCTAGTAATGCAGACAATAACAACACGGTTTTGCTGCTCAAAAGCTTTGGATCACCCAGATTCCAGATCCAAATTGAGCTTTTTAGTGTAAAATTCCGCTGAAACATATTTTTGGGATTTGTGAACGTTGGTGATCAGAAAGGTGACTATTGCCACTGGGAATGGAACACACTGTATGAATATATTATCGTTGATAGGTTGGAAAGCACATGCTTATGCTATGTTGACATTATTGATGAGCGCTGCTGCAGATATGTATCTCTGTCTGTCATTTCCGGGTTATAATAGATTTTGTTGTGCTTTCCACGTGTTGTTGCTAGCTCTATAGTTGACTACTGTACAACTGTAACATTGGCGCAGTCATGAAGCTAACCTACAATGTCGATTTTTCTGCCTGGGAGTGTTTTGGATTCCGAGATCATCCTATTTTTGACAAAGTCAGATAATGATGCAGATGGCTCGCAAAAAGAGCAGCTTAAGCTTGCTATGTTGATAACGCACATTGATGAAAGTCTCTTGAAGCATTCAACAAAAATTCGGGATGGCCGGTCAACTTATTCCACGTTACTTGCAGAGCTGAAACGAATTTGGTTGGGCCAAAGGAGAGAAGCAATTGATCACCTCTGATGATTTACCGATCGTGAAATGCAGGGACGACTGGAATCTTTTCAAGGACCAATCTGGGAGATTGGAAGTTGTGAGATATTTTGAGGCAACCCTTATCGATCTACTACAAGCCAAATTGTCCAATGTCACCCTCAAAAATTTGTACCAGTCAAAGGGGTTTGACCGCATGTCCAAAGTTATCCAATTCATGGACAAAATGGAATGGCCTGACCAATCCGCCAGTTTGAAACCTCACGGATCTGAAAAAGCCAGAAATGAAGGCCGCCGCCCTGTAAAATGTTTCCACTGTGGAAAGATGGGGCATATCGCAAGATTTTGCTGGCAAAAGAATGGGCCTCCAAAAAACGACGGAAACCCCAGTCAGGAGCAGTGATTTCCTCCGCTGGGGTACCCACGACGGACATTGATTGTAAATCAGCGAATAATTTCTCCCGGAAAGTCAGATGTTTATTAGATACAGGGAGCAGTATTAATGTTATTTCTTTCAATGTGTAATCAACTGGGACTGCGAGCTCGGCCGATTGCAAAGCAGTTCTCGTTAGCTAATGGCCTAATTGATTGCATTAAATTTGGGATTAGTTAATCTGCATGTAATTTTTGACGGCGTTGAAAAAGCCGCCGAATGCTATGTCATGAAAGCTCCAGTGCATCTAATTTTTCGTGTTCCCGAACTTTGAGACTTTAATATGTCATTATTGTTTGCTGCAACAATCACTGATCCGCTGCCGTATGTTATATAGACGACATTGTTATCACTTCACACAATTTTAAACAGCATCTGGATGATATTTGGTTGGTTCTGGAATGCCTTAGGACCCATTCTTTGCGTTTAAAACCCAGCAAATGCGTTTTTGTTGCGTGAACTACTTGGGCCATGTTATTTCAAAATCAGGATTATCGCCCAAGGCTGAAAAACTTCGAGTCCTGAAATCTATGACTATTCCACAATCGTGCAAAGAAGCAAACAGATACTGTGGTTTTGTAAACTATTTGTTCCATTATATTCCACATTTGGCACAGATTTTGAAACCTATTTTGTGGCCAAGAGCTCTCGTGGCAAGTTTATCTGGTCTGATAAATGCAACCAAGCCTTCAAAAGAATCCGAGACTATGATAGTGATAAACATGTCCTCAAATTTCCTGGTTTCTCAGAACCATTCAAACTGTATGTCGACGCAGGCGACATGGCAATGGGGGCATATTTGCATCAAGATTCAGGGCCCCTGGAGTAAGACATTCAGAAAAGTGGAATTACTCGACCACTGACCGTGAATTTTGTGCGCTGATGAATGCTCTAAAACATTTTCGCCATATTATCTATGGCTATCCTACAATGATTTTCACGGACCATAATCCGTTGATTGCTTTGATTAACACTAGACCTCCTGCAAATGGATCCCATGCTCGATATCTCAGCGATGTTCAATATATTCCAGGCAAAGACAACATCGTTGCCGACTATCTGAGTCGGGATACTGCTGCTACGACTGATTTCGCCAGTTCACTTAATCCTGAGGCTTCTCCTTTTTCCCCATCGACTGCTGGCCTTTCCAATATGCCAATATCCAACGCAATGGTCGGAAACCTTACTGATGATGTTATTGCCATGTATTACTCATCTGGCCATTTTAGTCTGAATAAAGTCAGGAAATCTCTACTAGATGCGGGTTACTGGGCAAAGAATATGCATTCGAGAATAGCTGTGATTGCCAATAAATGCGAAATTTGCATCCAAGCAAGAATAAATCAGTAAACAAGCCATGTCAGGACATTTTGCCTTATTTATCAAATGTTCAGCCCCGAGAATTTGTTGCAATAGATATCGTGGGACCCCTCCCTGCATCAAAGAATAATCGATATATCGTAACTATGATGGACCATGCTTCCAAATTTTTTGCAGCGGTTCCTTGTGGTGAAATAAGTGCAAAACCAGTCGCTCAAATTTTCAAGGATAAATTTGTTTGCAAGTTTAGGCCTCCCAGAATATTACACTCTGACAATGGTCGTCAATTTGTCTCTGTGGTGTTTTCGGAGCTCTTACATGCTCATAAAATTTCGACTAGTTGCACCACAATAAATCACCCTCAAGGCGATGGTGTTCTGGAATGTATGCATGGCACGCTGAAGGACCGACTTAGAACAATGGCTATGGAAGGTTCTACTTGGGATTTGAACTCACGGGAAGCCACATTTAACATGAATCGCCATCTCAATGCTACCGGAGTTTCAGCGTTTATGCTTAGGTACAGCTTTCAACTGAAGGCCGCACGTGACTGGCCTCTTTTCCTGTTGGTTTAAAATGAGACAATGTGACACGACTGCTGTATCCCAATAATCAAGATACACATTGACGTTTTAAAATGAGAAGTTTGTAAATGTGTTACCACTCTTAAGATTGATAATACCATTTAGCAAAGAGGGACTTCACAAATGAAGTAGATAGAGATAAGTGGTCTTGTATTTGGGATAAACTTGAAGATCTCTTTTATTTTAGCCCATCTGATTCTGTCAAGGGAACAATGTTCGAACGGTTGTTTGATTGAAAAATGTGTTGGAGAATGAAAGCCAACGAAACTTTTTGAAGAAGTTAATACATGATATGATTGATTATGAGGCATAAAAATTTAAGATAAAAATCATAATGTTCCTTGCCAAAAATGGCAAGCACAAATTTAAAAATAAATATTTTTATGAAAATTTTACGCATGTTCAAAACGATAATAAGGACAAAATGTTTGATGTTTCACATGGTTTAATGAGACCTTGTGAAACATCCTTACCGACAATTTTATAGTTACGAGATAAAACGAGCGTAGGCATTTAAACATGTTTTGATTTAGAAGAAAATATTTATGTATAAAAATGAAAGCATCTGAGTTAAAAGACATTGAGAACAAGTACTTTTAAGGTGTATGCTAAATGTAATATACCTCAAATGGTTGAGGTTGTCATGGCTAAAAGACTTCTTCTAAAAGAAGGAATAAAAGATAAATTACTTATCATGTATATACAGTATGATGAAATACATAATTATCCTTTTTTGAAAACAATACGATGTTAGAAAGTTGTTGTCAAAAATATTGAGACGATAACCTATCCGTCTACAAGACCTCTAAAGTACTTTAAATAATTTGTAATCTCGTTGGTTGTCGTAATGGAAAAATCTGAAAGAAGACATTTGAATTAAACATTATTTCTTACTAGAATACAAAACATTGATATTTTGTCAATCGGTGTTTGAATTGGGTAAAAGATTCTGATTTAATTTTTTGATATATAAAAATTAAAGAGTTATAATACACAAACCGTAAAACAACTGCATGTTGTTGCTAAAAGGCTTGGCCTACGTGGCTATTCTCGCTTTTGTAATGCCAAATTGGTTTCCTTTTTAGAGACGCAAGGAAAAATATTCTACATATGTCCCTACCCTAAAACATGCAAGACGTCCCCTCATTAATACCAGTGATCGTGGAACCAACAAAAATAGTTGTTGATGATAAGAAACAGATAATTAAACTTGTTGATTGGATTCCAAATAATAAATCAGAAACTAGAAAGAAGACAGGAAGTCTCGATATTTTTATAAAATAGTTAGTGTATTATACAATCAATTTTTTGCGTCTGAATATGTGATGTATTTATTAAAAACATCTGCTTTGTATTCTTCTTTTACATCAATTTTTAGATACAAATCGTAATATTCTCGCATAGTTTTCATGTTAAAATTGTTCCAAACTTTTTCGTGTGTTCATAGTCCGCATCACTTATGGCTTCACAATTGAGTTTCGAACGAAATCATCTTTTTGGTTGTAAACGCATTTTACCAAACTTATCCATATCAGTCACATAATCATGAGGAAAAACACTTTTTCTTAGCAAATGAATAAATGAATTATTAGTAGACGACTCAATGTGACTGTTAAAAAGGTGCTAAAGGTTGTGAAATATATCATCATGCAAATTACTAACAAGACACGCCAAACTCAAGCTCATAAACATAAAAACTATCAATAAATTAAAAGAGTTCTTTTTACTTCTATCTCATTGCCATCTCTATTCGTAAAACATTCTATAATCACATCATTACTAAAAGAGATCTATTTTTCTTCATTGTTTGGAATACAGGTGATTCTACCGCTAGAATCTCCAAAATTTCTGATAAAAAGATGACTATCATATTCAGAAAGGTTATGGAAGATCACTAGAAAAAATCTTGGCAGTCTATATTCTAAATTACACGAATTGTGTGCTGCATCCCTAGATTTGGTTGTTAATTACCAATCATGCTCAATCTCACGAGAACCTAATTGGGTTTTACAAAAATAACAAATCGTAGAGGCATTTCGTTGATGTTTATCATTAAACAATATCTTCTTTGGGAATTTAAGCTTCATATAAATATCTTTTATATCTGATTCCGACCAATCCACAACTATTTGTGCAACATCATCAGTCTCAGATTCTTTCGTAAAAAGCACTGGTTCCTGCTTGTATATAGTATCGTCAAAGCATTCTTTTTACAGTAACAGAAACCCATAGGGTTATTTTTATCAGATCAATTAGTATAACTCTCCGTTAGATCTGGATTACGTGTTAATATAGGTTCTATAAATGATTTAAAGTCTGCATAAACTATAAAAGGAAACCCTCATAGACTTATTGAAATTTTTAAAACTGATAAAAGTATCAGACTTAGGCATCTCTATTTTCACTGCTTCATGTTTTGAAGACTATTCTTAATGTTGCTGAAGGGTTGATTTACATTGAAACGAATTAAAACATCTATAACAATAGTACCGCTTTCCACTGCGTTTAGTTGTTTGAGAAGATAACAACCGACTCATGCTTTTAATCCAACAGTAATGTTGTTCCTTTTCATTCGAAATCAACAGCAGATTTACAATTTGCCACGAGTATAATAAGACTTAACGAGTATATATCTTTCTTATACCTAAAAAACATTATCTGCAACTGTTGAATTATTCCTTTTAAATTTGTCAACGTCTTTCAAAACAAGACGAAATTTAACATTATTCCAATTAAAAATTCAGATTTCCTTTTTGTTTCTTCAGTTAGTCTTTGAGGGTATTTTTCCAAGGACAAATGGCAGAAGTTATTGCTCACTTAAAGCATTCCTCGTCATTCTCGTTTTTACATTAATGACGGCTTTCTTATCACCTAAGGATTTTGGAAGAGATATATATGAGTACCCCAAACAGGTCCGTATGGATCAACATCAACATCTAAACCAACATTTTCCTTAACTAACTCAATTACTTCCTTCTTTCTGGAACTTAATGATATCTTCAAATATCACTTCAGTAATGATATCATATACTTCCGAAAGATCAGTATCCTGCCAAAAAAAGGCCTTTATGTGAATGAAAATAAGCAGTTTTCTGAATTTTTCCTCCTGTTGCGACATTAGTCTTTTCCATAAGACACATAATGAACTTTGTTTTCACGTTTTCTACTTTCTTTAAAATGTTTTTTACACTTTATTTTATTTTATTTTATTTATAAATGATTAAGGACTATAAGCAAAGAGTCTATCATATGAAAAGTTTTCAGAAAATTGTAGTTTCTTAAGATATGGTGTTAACGTAGTAGTCTTTCAAAAAATTTACATGGTTGGGCTAATTTTTGATGGATTGAAGAGTGATTTGTCTTGTTAGAAACAATTTCCTTGTATTTTGGAAGTTGACTTGGAGTACCCACAAGAAATCCACTATCTTCACAATGACTATCCACTTTCTCCTGAACGGATTCTTGTTAATAAAGTAGAAAAATTCTTCCAAATCTTTACGATAAAAGAAAATCAAAATATGATTTACATTGTGACAATTTCAAGCTTTATGAAAAAATATGATTGAAAATTACAAAAAACCATCAAGGTATTCGATTTAAGGAAAGTGCATGGATGAAGACTTATATTGATCTTAATACATGGATTAAGATTGAAAGCAGAAAATGAGTCTAAGAACAATTTTTAAGAACTCATGAACAACTCGGTTTGCCGATGGAAAAAATCAGTAACCGAGTTTACGTACGATTGGTAACAACAGAACATCAAGCACAAAATTATGAATCTCGTACAATATGTTCTGAAAAACTGATTGCAGTTCCCATGAAAAAAACAAGCATATATAATAAGCAGGTTTACATTGGAATGTGCAATTTGAGTAAAATCCTAATGAACAATTTCCATTATAATTATGCGAACAAAAAGTTCACTCAGAATGTCAATCTATTATTTACAAACGCTAATTCTCTCTGCTATGAAATCACCTGTAAAATTTCTACAGAGACATCAATGTTTATGTGAGTACCGTAGGTCGTTTGACACAAGTAATTTCCCGCACGATCATCCGTCGGGTTTTGTGAGTGGTCTAAACAAGAAAGTAGTAGGCATGATAAAGGATGAAACTGGAGAAAAACAAATTATTAAATTTGTTGGATTACGGGCAAAGTTTTTTTCCTGTAGAATGGAGGAAAGTGAAGTAAAGAAATGCAAGGGTGTGGAAAGAATTATTGTCAAAAAAATATTACGTTTGATTGTTATAAAGAATGTTTATTTTTTTCGTCCAACGAATGTGATTCGAAGTAACAAACATCATTTATTTACAGAATGACACACAATGACAAACGTGTCATGCAAAAAGATGATGTTTCAGCCTTAGCTCACGAGCATTACCTACTGAGAAATGGGATTGAAGGTACCCAGGAATAGGAAGGACGACTTAGGGTTGAATTTATTTTAACAGTTCACGCAATGCAAAAAATAGTTATTGCAAAAAAATTATAATGAACCATTTATTTGGTTGGTGCAAAAATAATTGCAAATTAAACCATGAGTTTGGTTGGTGTAAAAATAATTATAAGTTAAACCATAAAATTGTTTGCTGCGCCAAAGCTCTGAATATTCTACTATTATCGTACTTACTCATTCTAAACTATTGTTACCGTCTCTGTGTCATTCGGCCATTGATAATGTTATCATTAATGATCTCCTTCTGGGGCCAAGAAATATCTCTGAAACCTGAAAAGTTGAAGGATTCAGCGTGACTCATCTTTAGGCCATCATAATGATCAAGGCTCCAAGCAATCAATAGTGCAGTTGCAAAGAGCCGCAAACGTAATATTGTACTTCATAACTGTTTACTCACTGACATGGTAACAGGTTGAAAAACACTGGTTGTGCATTTTAAAAGTAATTGGTCATGTTTCTGGTTTTGTATGTAAGTTGATAACATTAACAATGAGTACATTTACAAGTAGATAAAATGATTGAAAACATGCTCACAGAAACTGTAATCAATATGTTGATGCAATGGCAACACTATGTAATGAAAAATCATTGAATAAAATCAAGTCTCATATGCTAAAAGCAATAAAAAAGTTAAGCTCAGTATTGGAAACACGTTTTTCGGAGAATAGACAGCATTGTAAAACGTTTGTGACCTTGCATTTCATGGCAAAGATGAACTGATTGGGGTATTGAGCAATGGAAATTACTTTTGAATAGTTGAACTATTAACCAAGTGTGGCAAATTGGTTGCTGAACATTTCCATAAACATACCAACAGGAGACATGGACACACACCTAGTCTGTATTCAACAATCTGCCAAAATTTGAGTGATTTTGTGGGAAAACAATCTCGCTAAGCTCAATGATCCATATTGTCCATACCATTCAAGATTGCTGTAACCAGTCATACAAGAATGTGGCAGATAGGAATGGGATGTATAATAGTGTCCAGGCTCTCCACCGTGACAAGAACATTGTTGCTCATTACGAGACATGCATCGGTCATTCTCCTAATCTGCTTTGTAAAAGTGCAGCAGGAAGTTTTCCTGATGCAGCTGGATCTTTTAAGTTTCTGCAAAGCCATTGTATCTAACTTGCTGCATCAACATATCATTACCAGGTTCATAAACAACACATGAAAGGCTTACATTGTAATAAAGCCTTGTCTTACGCAAGATATTCAGTCCACCATAGTGATTTATTATAAAAAATTAACAATCGAAGAATTGGCAACTGATGAAAATCAGCCACAAGACACCAATCATAACGCAAGATGATTTATTAAGAAACTCGATTAAGCTGAAGTCACGATCTGAATTAAGGGACACAATTTGAGAAATATTTGTAGTCAAAGAGTAAAAAATACCTTCTAAAAGATCACAAAAGAGAAAACACCAGCTTAAAGAAGAGAGTAGATCAGTCAAAACATAATTGTTAGTCAAAGAATGCTTTTATTCAGATATTTCTGGTAGTCATTGACAAATTATTTTCGGCTCTTCAGCATTGTGTAGAAGTATACAAAGACATTCAGAGCCAGTCTGGTCTTGTTCCTAACTTACAGGAGCTCAACCATGATTGCATCAACCGAGCAGTAAACAAATTAGTGAAAGAATGCCTTCATGATTTTGAAAACTACTTTCCTCCAAAATTTTAGAATTTGTTATAACTGTCAGTGGACTAGAATAAAGTGGAACACAAGCTCGTCTCAAAGTGCAATCATACAACTACATATGCTGTTGCTTTTGGATCAGTTCAAGTGTACCCACAAGATTCCAAATGTCTACATCGCACAACAAATCTATCTATACATGATGGTATCAAACTGGCATTCTCGGTCTACTCTCTCCCTTACAAGTATTAAAAATGAATTTACAACTTGACTGTACTTTAATGACAAGATTGATTTTTCCACCACCAAAACAGTTTTTTAATGATAATGCAAATAACATCATTTACCGTATAATTACAGTTTACTTGAATTTTTTGTTTGTTGACTTGCGGAAGCAATCATTTGATTGCTGTGACCCCACATTGAATTACCGCCAGAGGTCCCTTGCTGTCTTAAGCTGCCCCTGTTTAGACTAAAGCTATATTTGTGGCCAATCAAGAGACAGACAGTCTGTGATAGTGATTTTTGTTATTGACATGTGGTTGTTTATCATACTTTGGCCGTCCACTCTCTTAAATTGTTACCTTGAAATTGTTTATTACCAAGACATGCCCCTTATAAAGCTTAACCTGCTAAGATAGAAAAACTCATCAATACTTTATGTTTGCAATTCAGCTTACAGACACTAAGAAGACTTTATGTCACAACGTTTCCTTTCACTTACCACATACCATTGTAATAACATTCCTCAGACACTATTTAAAGATGTCGGTGTCATTTATTGTTAATATCGTCAGGATGGTTTATTGTATACTTAAATACTCTGGTCATAATTACAATCTTATCAACGTCTTTTATTATTGTCTCTATCTGTTGTTTCTCTGTAATACAGTGTAGAATAAGATAAACCTGATGACGAAAATATGATTTGTCAAGCTGAATTAAATTTAGGATCGATATTCAACTGTAACTTTGTTATTATATTAGTAGTCATTGACTTTTGAAGAATGTTCTGATAAAGAACAGAGCCAAAAATGTTTTGTAAAGGGATTCCAATTCTTGGGTTGCATCTCAAACATAATCAGATGGGATAAAGAAAGTATACAATGTTCTTACAGTTTTTCAATATTCTACAAATTGCTCTCAAAATCAGTATTCTTAGGGTGTTTCAATAGTATGAGACAGTTAATAGTGGACACACAATATTTGTGGTATCATGGGATAGACGTAATGTATCATTGAAGATTTAAAGTGGATAAAGATTACTTGCTATTATTATAGACAAAGATGTGGTTTATAAGAGTACATTAAAGCCTTCTGCAGAATTTTTTAAAAATATTGTTGCGTGTTCATTAGGATTACCGCCAGGGATGGCGATGTGGGGTGGCATGGGAGCAGGATGCCCTCCCCCCCCAAAAAAAATTCCTAATGACACCTCATCGAAGCTAAATATACAAAGAAAATAGTTTTCAACACTTGGGCTTGCCGAAGGCAGGAAACTGTTTGAAGATTGTTCTGAGAAACCGTAACACAATTGCATGATATTATATTGTGAAAGGCACAATATGTAAATAAATACATAGACTTTTCAAATTGCATACAGTTGATTTCATTCACGATAAAGTACATTCTAATTAATTCTTATATTTGATTAACACGACAAATTCTCAGTATTGCTTTTTAATAAAGTAAATATGTAAGTTTGATAGAAATTGTGAGATGGATCTCAAAAAATCTTTTGGCAATATTGTCGAAAGCGTCGGGCTCTTCTAAGATTGTCGACATAGTATTCAGCTTGCGGCATCCCTGATCACCGTATGTTGTATTGCCAACGATCGGCATTAAGATTGAAGTTGCTCAAGCTTAATAAATATCCTCTAACTTTGTTAGTTTATGACATGGATTAGCATAAAGTAGCTAATCAGCCGCAAAAATTGCAGAAGGGTTCTCTTGATGTTTTGAAGTAGATTCAATACACGTACACATTATTACGAACATAACATTCAGAGCAGTACGGTTTTTCCTAAGAACAACTTCTTCTAGAGTCAGTGTTACGAGTAAGCTTTAATATTTATTATTTTTCCAGGCTATTGGAGAGGAACATAGCACATAACAGTTATGCACCAAAGTTTTGCTGCACATCTTGACTAACTGAGAGATTTATCTTATTACAAATATAATGTAAATATGCAATTAAGTATACAAAAATTAACTATTTTCTACATATCCCTTCACACTTTTGCTACTAAATTTGAACTCTTTTTGTGAAGTCACTCTAATGGGAACCATGGTCGGCGACGCTCCTTGATCAACTTCTGTAGGGTCCTGAATAACGCATAGCGCTTGTACAAGGAAGGAAGCCTATTTGAAAGTAAGGTCAGTGCCGTTTGAACATTGTATTAATGGAATTAAAAAACAAATTTAGCTACAATTGATCAGTTGAAAAGGTAAGCAAGACATTAAGTAATCAACTTGAAATATTTAACTTTAAGAGGCGTGACTGAAAGGTATACGTATTTAAATAATACATTACGATATATTGGATATATTTTAAAATTACTACCAGGTAGACAACTTGAGAACAAAATTACTGTATCGTATTATTAAGATAACTACTTCCAAAAACTCCAAAGACAAAATATGAATTATTTCACTGATAACGGCAATGATAATAAAGTGGATTTATTTTAATTCTAAATTAGTCTGACTATGAAAATATCTTAGCACACTGCTAGTATAAGAATAGAGGATGATCTTGTGACTTGAGGAGAAGTTACGTCACTACCAGAGCTCAAGACAAGGTCTCACAGTTGCACGTCTGACGCCTTCCCTGGAGAACTGACAGCGTAACCCGGACAATTGAAAGCTTCCAGTTTTCACTACACTATGTTAAAAGACACAGTGAAGTTACTTGCTTGACTTATTGCACCATATCTGTGAACTTTTTTTCATGTTTTGTGCATGCTTATAAAACTAAATGGTTTAAAAACATAGTTAAAAGTTCTTGCATCTTTTAAGTGTGTCAGTAGTGCAATGGTGCAAATGTTCAGGGAAAGTTTTATATTTTGTAGCATAATATTATTGTACAAAATATGATTTTTTGAAAATTCTTAAAACAGGTTTGGTTTTGTATGTTTATACTGCTTTTGTGCCGGTTATTGCTTCTGTTATATAAAATCTTGTCCAGCAGTAAACCTGTAGTCACTGAAATAGCAAAAGGTGATTTTTAATATGCTGATAAGACTAAATTAATAAGCTCAAATGTACAATAGGATCATAGACTTAAAGTGGATAGAAACGAGGTTGAACATGTTTAGGATTAGTACAAAGGATATTATCTTGCATCATTTAAAAGTGATCTCCATCACAGAAAAGATAAACTGTGGTTAGTTCTCTATGCCATTATAATTGTATCATCGGCAACAGAGTCAATCTTGTAGGTAAATCTCTCTAAAGCTTCTAATATAACCTTATTCTATATGATAGTAAAGCCTGGATTATTAACAGCAAGCTTGAGAGACAGAAAAATCACAAACATGAATGACAAGACTACGTAACACCTGATGAAAAGAATGCGCTTAGTGGTTTAGTGCGGTGTTCTTTTTCTTCACTGTAGGAGGTTTACAATAATACTATTTATGTCAACCACTAAGGTGCCCATTTACCGTCATCTTAGAGTATGGCTTCCTTTTTATCAAGACATGAACAACCAAACCATTGACAACAAAAACACCTTTTAACGTCCAAATTATGTTTAACATTTACACGAACCCCATTAATCTAATAGAACTTGTTTACGAGTTGTACGAGTTGTGTTTGAAGCACAATAGTTTTCAATTTACCTATATTTGCATATTTTATGCTTGTTGTCGCTTGTTGTCGAACATTATCGGCGATCCGAGACTCACAATTAAGCAAGAG
The DNA here is from genome assembly GCA_024741275.1 of Chironex yamaguchii. Classification (NCBI taxonomy): domain Eukaryota; kingdom Metazoa; phylum Cnidaria; class Cubozoa; order Chirodropida; family Chirodropidae; genus Chironex; species Chironex yamaguchii. The sequence continues at coordinate 13,802 of JANTCA010040172.1, forward strand.
GGATAAACCACGTTTTAGTAAGAAAGTGGATATTCCGATCCGCATTCTGTACAAACTGGATATTCCAATCCATATTGTGTAAGAAGATGTGTATCCTGTCAACATCTCAACTAATGGATTGGAAATATCCGTAATATTTTGCAGGGCATAACAGGAGACATTTTGCTACAGATTGCCTTGTAACTGTATTCTACTACACGTAGTAAAAGCTGAAAAATTTATCAAAACATTTTATGCCCGATTCAAGGTTTTAATCGACACCTAATGGACATTTACACGATGAAGTTTTGTGAATAGTAAGAATTAATATTTCTCCATTAACGGTTTTTAATAATTATCTTGTAGATATAGAAGAAATAGCAAAACATGTCAAATGTCACATTTTAAAGCACTTTATCATTGAGTATAGGAAACGAGGCACTTGTTTGTTTACGAAATCAACGCTTGATGTCTAATTTTGATTGTTGGAATCAGTCATGTAATAATCAAGTTCAAGATCTTCTCTAATAGTTCTACCTCCTTATATTTGAGTTTTGCTTGGAACAGTCGTATTGCCAGAGAAAATTAGGTTTTTTGTTGAGTATTTTATTGCAATATTCCCCTAGTTGTCTAAGTTTACTTATGAAGTAAGCATATCTAAAATGTCAGAAGATTAGTGGTGCAGGATGCAATATTTACAATCTTCGATATGCAGATGACAGTCCTGTCATTGCTCAAAGTGAAGAAGATCTTCAGAGATTGATAAACATAATTTCAAAGCAGTTTGGCCTGTCAACTAACGGCAATAAAACTAAGGCTATGGTAGTCAGCAACAAAAGGATAATTGCATCATGCAGAATGACAATAAAAAGGCAACAAACAACGTCTTATATTATTATTGTAACACCAGACGTAAAAACAGACACAGAGATAACACAAACAATAGCACAAGCAAAAAATCCCAAAAAAATTAAACAGAATATTAACAAATTTAAAAATATCAATTGATATTAAATTCAGAAACCTCGGTATTTATGGCTGTCCCGTGTGGCTGTGAGACTTGGACAATATGTTGGGTATAGAGAAGAAACTAGAAGCTTGTAAAAATCTAAAAAAATCTTAGAGACACAAAATTATTAATGAGAAGGTACTGCAAAAAGCTGGAACAAAGGGACAAATCATGATTCCATTAAAAACGACAGCTTGGTCTGCTAGGGTATTAAGAAAAGATAGTCTTGAACGATTCTGCCTGACAGGTAACAATGAAGTTAAACGAGTTTTAACTTGGATAAAGTGCATTATGGATGAACATCTTGATGATTTTTCTCAACAACAAGGATTTTACTGCTTCTAAAAGTATATTAACTCGAGGTAACAATGGCCAATATTCTGAGCAGTGGCGACGCGTCCAATTGAGCAGGTGGGTCATTGCCCACCAGTGATTTCGAGCAAAATATTTTTTTTATTTCAGAGGTCATTCCTGTTTGATACTCAAGCAGTTTATGCAATCCACACTCGAATCACTTATATTCTTACAAATAATTTGAAGGAAATCATAAAATCTGCCCACCATTTGCCATGGTGTCTCTTGAATTGATCAAAGGTCAACAACAAATTTGGGAAATTGGGAGAGTTCATAATTTTATTTCTTGAGAGGGCATGCCCGGAATGACATAAGTTGTAGCCAATGATTTGATCCATTTCAATTCTTCATTCAATCTGGTACTACTTACTGATTGGTTAAACAGCAACTAATTGTATCATCATGTTGGGCACTTGCCAATGTGCGCCACTGAATTCAATGCAATTTTAAAGAGTGATATCTTATTACAATGGCCATTGCATAGTGAAGCCATTTGATTGGCTAAACTCCTTTATCATGAGAAATGAAGGGCAAGTTGGAAGTGCGGATAGTTGCCTTTTGCCTGTTTATTTCTGGTTTATGTTTACAGAATGTCGGAACTTGACCATTCATACTTCTGACTTGACTCGACAAGTAAAAAAGCAGATTTGCATCATAAACTAGAACTCCTAAAGTGCAAGCCTCCTTTAAGATAATGAGAAAATTTATCAATGAGTTGATGACAGATAGGTTATTCAAAAAACATTCTAAATCAGTATTAAATAGCTAGATATACATTGGAAAATGCTCACTTAGAAAGCAGGACTCACAACAAAAATTCAACAATGGCATTGCATGATTCCTGAAGACAACGTTTGTCTTGCTCTGACAAATTGACACATTCACACATATGTTTGCATTTTACACAACAAAAAGCAGTCGACCTACAACTTGCAAAGTTACATCAAATATTCTAGTGTTCAAGCTCAAAATGTGTTGGGAATATGAAGAATGGCATTAGCAACTGTAAAGTTACAACAAACAATGGGCTGAAAAAGCGTTAGAAGTATGAATGCTCCACATTTATAGTTGTAGAGCTCCACATTAACATATGATACATGTTAGTGATTGTAAAGCAAAGTGATTACCGTAAAGACGTGAGTGGGCTATGTCATGCTGTTTTTAAAGAACCAGAGATTCTGTGACGGGGTCCCTCGTGCAGAAGGTAAAGCAAACTGCAAAACATTTTGCTTGACAAATACAGAAGTCCATCCACTATTTGCAATATTTGAATATGATATTTGAAGCCAGTTGTTAAAGATTTCATAATCATGTTTTAAAGAAGAAGATTTATACTCGGAGGATAGTTATCATGGGGCACTTTAACCATTCACAATAATGAGTCGAGCTTAATATCCTGATATCAAATCTTGACTAAGAAAGACAGCTATATTGTATAAATTGTTTCTAATGGACATTCGTGTGTAATTTGGGAAGAGGTTCTGTTGATTTTATCAAAATAGATCGTAAACTACGGAAATTCCTTTATCAACTTTTTCGCAATTTCCAATCTTCAAACTCAACTACTTAAGACATCTCCTCGGAAATAAATGGCTAATACTTCATTACCAACATACGCAATTCCAGCCGTGGTAAATGTCTGCTATTTCAGCTTTCGCCTAGTGTAAAAATGTGATATCTTGATCTCATTTTGTTCTTAGTTAGCAGTTACCTTTCAACAATGTATAGCGATAGTCCATGGTTATGAGTTTAGCATAACCCAAAATTTATCGTTGACTCTGCTGAAGAAGCAACATTATTTGTCATCAACATTTGCTGTAACATTGCTTTTGTAACTTCTGTTTTTATAAAGTAAACATATTTTATCGAAGATTTACTAAATGCCTAAGTTCCTGAGCAACACAGACCTAAAAGTTACATTTTTATTCTTATGTAATCATGTAACATCTCTAATCTGAAATAGGGGCGTGGCCCCTGTAACTATATTGGGTGACACCCAAATCTGAAATTTGCCCCCCCCCCTCCCCAACGAAAGCCCTACCAGTAGCCACTGATTCTTATCCATGCATTAAAATAGAAGGGACGCTTCAGTATTTAAGTTCAAACGTCTAAAATCGTTTGAACTTGAATGATTACCATTGCTTGTTAGTGATGTTAATGAATGAACAGAAATTTCTTATTTCAGCGACGACATGACGTCAAGGAAGTCTATGGTTTGACCATGAGTCCTCTGTAGCTCTACACAGACAGTTGGCGCCTTGTTCCCCTGTTGAGTTAATTGAGCATGCGCATCTTTACTGATCACAACAACCGCGAAATTGGATTTTTTCAGCTCTGTTTGAGCTGGGATGTTACGATGGTACTAGTTTTGATGATGATAATGCCGAATTACAGCTCATTGTAATAAAATAATATTATCAAAATCTTAGGATGTTAATATAACTCTTTAAAGTTTCAAACTTTGATAGAAATGCAATAAATTTGCTACTAGACGACGAAAATCGCACTCGCCATGAACCCTGGGGAACCGGTCAAGGTATGTTATGTTGCCGTTGTAAACTCACAATTGTGACTCAAACCGACATTTGTGTGTTTAGAGTAAAAGAGATGGCGAAGCAGTTATGTAATTGCAGTTTTCTTGAGTGTTTTGCTGTTAATTAAGTGCTTTGGCGTTGTGATATTTCTAGGATAGGAGTCATAAACAGTACAGTTATCTCAGCCATGTAATTATTGTATTCGTACCTGTCGCAGTGAATTACATGCCTAGTTCTCTTTTTGCAAAACAACTTTAATTGTCGCCATGCTGTTATGCCAGCTACAGCCGAAAGTTAATTAACATCTCTTAGCGTGGTAATCCCACTGATATTTTCATTTTCATGCCAAATATAGTCGTAGACGCTTGCATAGGCTGGTTTAAACCAGTTATTTTTGTAAGTTGGGATTGCTATGTTTGTACTGATTAAAAACCTTGTTATGAATTGTGATAAATTTGAAGCCCAATTTGAACATAGGCGGGTTATTCTCCGATATAAAATTATGCAATTTTAAGTATCCATGTACTTTTAGCGTTCTACTTTAGACTAGCAATTCTGCAAAAGACTTTTCCACCATATTCAAACATAATGGTGTTCAGTCCACTATTTTCCCATTAAATCAATAGCTAACACAGTGCTTATGTGCTAAGTTATTCTGTAGTTTTCACACTTTGACTTTCAACCATTTCAAATTTGAGATTTTCCGTATTGCTGACAAATAGCATTCATTCTTTGATCAGCATTATTTATGCCATATTTTAGGTCCAACCAAACGTAATCAAATACCAACATAAAATAATTGTTACTGACATGATAACTGTGACTGAGACCATTATTACTTTCTTTAGCTATTACACAACAGCTGCTGCTGTTGCTGCAAATGAAATATTAACATTACCAATAGGAGTATAGATGTAAATGTTATGCATAAGGTTAGGTACACAGTAAACATTTGAGTTGAATATTTACATTGACATTTCTAAAACACCAAAGTTTACCTAGCCTCATATATGTATATAAATATTTGTCAAGAGTGGAGCATTATGGTAATAGCTGCACTAAGTGGGAGCGGACTGTGTTCAAAGTCATAACCCCCAGTCCATAAACCAACACTGAAACCTCCATGCCATCACAGACAAAGATTTGGTGAAGGGCTAAAAATGCTAAAAATGATTAAGATCTGCTGCAAAGGAGCCCTTGAGTACCCAAAGTATGTATGTATGCATGTATCTAGTTAGATAGACAGATAGATAGATAAATGTGTGAATAGTATAAATAGCTTTATAGTTAACTGTGGTTACAATTGTCTAATGACTGCAGTTAAATAAACACTATATAGCACCAGGCTTTGTTTAGATATCAGGCAACTTTTTTTGTAAGATTTGATTTTAAAATTGTAAATAATACAAAAATTGTATATAATTTGTTGCAGGGATGACATATTGTTTTTGAGTTTTTGTTCTGTATATATACATTGGACATGTATATATTTTTGCATATTACTATAATAATACATGCTTTGCATTAATTTTGTATCCTTTATCATCTACAGGTTGCTGTTTGGCATGCCTTAAATCATTATGCTTTTCAGGATGCAGTTTTTCTGGCAGAAAGACTGTATGCAGAAGGTAACACATTATTACAATATGGCATAATTTTGTTTATCATTACATCATGTTGTTAATATGAGCCTTCGTATCTATAGAATTTTTAGAAATTCTTGTTTATTGCCCTGAAAATTTGCGACATTTCGCTGAAATCATACTTAAAAGCTTTTTTCGCCTGACATTCCTCAGAGTATGAAACGTCAGAAAGGAAAGTATATGTATGTATAGTGTATAATGTATGTGTTCTTTTCAAATAACCAGCCTTTTCACTAATTTCCCTCTTGATGAGACGATCAAAATATCTGCCGATGCTTTTTACAGGGGTAAGGTTGAACAGCCCTCCGTCTCAGAAGAGATCTTTGTTGAGTTAGTGGAAAATGCCACCAGAAGTGTTGAATTCAGTTTTAACAATATGATATATCAACAAAAGGATGGGGTGGCAATGGGTAGCCCCTTGGGTCCAGCATTGGCAAATATTTTTGTCGGCTTTTACGAGGAGC
>JANTCA010040183.1:0-19784 GCA_024741275.1 Chironex yamaguchii
AGAGAATGAACAGAACATTGATTGAAAAAGCTTGTGCAATGTTGAAGGCTGCAAACTTGGCAAATAGCTTTTGGGCAGAGGCCATAGCAAACATTGTCTATGTACGAAACAGAAGCCCTACAGTATCCCTGCAGAAGATGACACCATATGAAGCCTGGTGGAACAAGAAGCCATCAGTCAAACATTTGAGCGTGTTTGGGTGTCAGGCATTTGCTCATATTCCCAAGAAATTCTGAAAGAAGCTAGATGAAAAAGCAGAGAAATGCATGTTAATGGGATACTTCACGTGCTCCAATGGCTACCGACTATGGTCATTCAGACAAAAGGAAGTAATAACTCGAAGAAATGTCACATTCAATGAACAGTCATTGGGAATAGAAAGAGTAGAAGGAGTGAGAGATCAGAGAAAAGATGACGAAGTTCCCCAAGTTGAAGTGGATGAAAGCAATAATAAGAAGAGGATGAAGAGCCACCATTGGCACACCCTCTCAGAAGAACTCAGTGATTGGGTATACCATACAGCTGAGCCATTTAATTAGGCTGGGGCAATGAAATCAGCTTTATCAAAAAAGATAAAGTTGAGTGGGCCAAGGCTGGTGAAAAGGAATACAAATCGCTAATCACACATGGGAACTTGTAAAGCTCAAGGTTTTGCTCAGATCTACGGAGAGCATTACCTGCAGATCTTCGCTCCTGTTGTACATTGGGAATCATTTCGAACACTGATCAACATGGCTGTTCAATATGGAATGACAATCCATAAAATGGACGTTGATGTAGCACTTCTAAATGGCTACTTAAAAGAAGAAATCTACATGAAGCAACCAGATGGTTTTGTTCAAAAAGGAAAAGAGAATATGGTTTGCAAGCTTAATCATTCCATTTACGGATTGAAACAATCACCTGGATGCTGGAACGAAGTCCTAGACATACACTTAAAGAAGATGGGCTTTACACAGTCAAAGTCAGACCCATGCATCTATGTTGGAAAGATTCAAGGTGAATTAGTTTTCTTAGCTGTCTATGTCGACGACATAATCATAGCATCAAAGAAAACTGACCTAATTCAGAAGACAAAATAACTCTTCTCGAAGACGTTTGCTGTGAAAGACTTGGGAAAACTTCACTACTTCCTTGGCATTCGTGTAAGCCAAAATCCTGGTAAAGTGTGGCTTGGACAGGACAAATACACTGAAGAAGTTCTTGAAAAGTTTTGCTTCCAAGACTGCAAACCAATCAGCACTCCAATGGAGAAGATTGCAAAGCCAAGAAAGTCAACCAATGATTCAGAGTTATTTGATACGAAGATATACGAATCGGCCATAGGAAGCCTACTACATCTGGCTAATGCTACAAGACCAGATGTCGCTCAATCTGTGAACAAGATGGCTCAATATGGAAACTTGCCAAATATGGCTCACTGGTCAATGGTCAAACGAATCTTCAGATATCTCAGAGGAACGTCAAACCTCAGACTGTTATACTTGAAATCAGAAGATCCTGCACTGGAGGTCTTCTCGGATGCAGATTTTGCTGGAGATGTTGACACAAGAAAGGTTAACATCTCCAGCAATTGGGGTTGGCCTCTGAACTTGACGTTTGAGAAGGAGTTTAGAAATAGCAAACTGAGTTCAGTGTGCATTGTTTGTAAATTCGTAGGGTATATATTGATTGCCAGTATTAGCTTTTGAGTACCACAATGCCTAAACTATAATTAGGGTTGAGTGCAAAAGTGAAAATACATGCTGTGCATAATGGATTGATTTTGACTGATGTAACCTAGTCTAGAATTGCGTTGTTGTTTTTTGGTTAGCTTTGTAGTAAGCTGTTTATAATAGTTGTCGTTCCGATGAACGTACAAGTCGTTGTCAAGTAATATTAATATTGTTGATAGATAAATTGCCATAAGCTTGAATCACTGTAGCAGCATTTGTTTTTTGGTGTTTGGCTCTGCCGCCCTAACAAAGTCGAAGATTGTGTATGTGTAAAATCAAACTGAGTGTCAGGGAATTAAATAGATATAGAAGCAATATATCCTAGATATATTGAATCCAAGTCATTTTTAAACAGCTGTTTGATAAATATAGGTATTCCAAAGGGATTTGTGTTATACGTATGAAGATAATTTTATAGTATAATGGCTAATTTGGTTGGCTGCCGTATCAAATAATGGATTTCGCAGTGTTAGAAAAAGATTAAATGATGATTGATACTCCTTTACTTTGCAGGAAGTTATTCCAATTAGATAGCCTTCTTGAGTCTGCGGAGGAGAAAAATGATGAAGAGATACCTCCAAATGAATTGGAGAAGTACGTATCATCATTTAAACTTATTCTTTTATGTAGATTTACATGCTAGGGCTTCTGTGTTTAGAGCAGCACTTGTGTGATTAGGATGGAACACGATTTTGAATTAATAAGTAATAACAAATGAGAAGCACCAAGTGTTTAGAAGGTTGTCAAGAAAGCAAAAAGAACTCTACACTAAAGAGAATACTTCACAACAAAGTTTAAGCTTTAACCAATTACATTTGGCATGTTCTATGCTTGCATGCCCATTCATGACATCTAAGCTACTATGACAAGAAATCCTTGAGGTTACCGTTGGGGTTTATTTGCATTTATCTTATGTATTTTGTTTTTTTTTCTTTTTGCTTTCAGATGTTTTGTACTATGAGGTACAGGGAAATTTTAGCTCTTTCAGCTTTGCAAAGCACTTGTTATGTATTGTACTATTAAAAATTTAAGTCTTTTAAACTTTTTAGGTAAATTTGCTTCTATATGTATTGATGCTCTTATCTATCATTATTGTGCAATATCTGTAGATCGTTTTGTTCCTTTTCTTTCCACAGTCATGCTGAAGGAAAGAAGTTTATGAATTTGACTTTTAGTGGATTTTTTCATGGCCCAGGTATGCCTCATATGTGTGTTGCTAGAATAATTTTCGGTGAGGTTAAAGTTAAAGCTTGTTTTTTATCGTGCTTTCCTTTATGTCATTACAAACTTGTCAAATTGTATTAAGTAAATGTCTGCTGTTATGCTAGTTTTGTAACATCGATGTGTTGATGCTATTGAAGAGTTATTACGTGTATAAATATTTTGAAATGCCTTAATTATAGGCATGATTGTGTATGCTATTCTTGTAAAATTCTATTCTTGTAAATTGGCACACACCATGAAATGAAATGGGATGAAAGACATTTGTAACCTTAATATCTTAGAATAGTACAAATTTCTAGGCAGGACAGACTCTCTTGTTTTGACTATCACAGGGGGGGTCGGGATCTTGTATGGTTGTGCTGTGAACTTTTTTGTTGGCTCCTTTCTTTAGGATTAAGGCGCGGGAAACGTTTATTCTGTCAAGGGTCATCATTGACTTCTCATTTATTTTTATAGGCTGAGTTTACTCTTTATTGTTAAGGGATCCAGATGTTATGTTTTGTGCCGACAAGGCACCAATTAGTCATTGTTTGCATTGGTTCCAAATAGAAAAGAACATGCCCTTTGTAAGCAAACACCAAATTAAATAAGTGGGTGATCGTGGTTGAATTTCAAATGGTCTTTCGACGTTTCCTATTAAGGCATCAGAGTTGAAATTGTAAGACCCAAGTTTTCTGTGGTCATAATCATAAATTATTGCTTATTGGGCGGCAAGTACTCTGCACATACAAAATATGTGGCTGATGACATCAGTAGTGATTCAAACTACTGTTACCACAAATTTATGGTATACAATATTGCCTCTCTAACTTCAATGGTGATAGTATGAAATTTGTGTTGAATGTAACCAGTTTCAAGACTGTTTACTTATTATCTCATTGTAAAGTGATGTGGGGCTTTTTAGTATAGACTTTTACTAGTATTGATAGTTTGCAAAGCATCATTTTTTTCATCTGTCTTCACCTAGCAGAATATGGAGAGGAAATATTTCAGACGGCAGAACAGAAAAGACAAGCATGTCTTAAGGATGATTTTGTGGAAGTTGAATTACAACTTATTAAAGTTTTAGGGAAAAGGAAAAAGGTCAGTTTTTGTGTAACAAGGATGTGTATGGGCCATTGTCTGCATTGATTTTACATTGCAAGTCTAGCAAAGTCTCGTGTTAGAAAATGCTGACAGAGGAGCACACTATAATCATTTTCTTCTGAATTACCACAGTCATTCCTTACTTGTATCAACTTTCTTACGATGTCATTACTTACGTATTTATTTTTTGAGCAATTATTGGATTTGATTAAACGTGTTACATTGTAACGTCTGACTTTAATTTAACCATTAAAATTTCGAAGATGATTAATGATTCATCATCATTATGTTCCATCCTAAAGAGGGTTGGAGAAAGTGATGGATCTCATTATTCAGTCTACTACATGGTTGCTGTTCACCTATTCTTTGCCTCCAATTTCTTGGCTCTAACAATGTGGGAAATGTACTATACTTTCTGCTTTGGGCTGATTTTAGAAGCTGTGCAATAGTTCTTATTCTTTCCAGCTGTTCTTCCATGTTGATGATTAGTACAGACCAAGGTATGCGCAACATCCTTCTTTAAGTTTTAATCTTATCCATCTTCATGTTTGGCAAAGGCCATCGCTCAGCACCATATTTCAGGATTGGCCAAAATGTAAACTTGCAGATATGTGCTCTTGTTACTATGTCTGACCTCAAGTTAACATGCAAAAGTGATAGGATAGATTATATTGGATGTTAACCTCAATACTGTTTTTAAAATAACATTTGGAAAAGCCAAATAATTTTCATAAATGAGAATGCCTTTATCAGGTATGATTGCCCAATTAGTATTGTTATACGATACTTACAATTGCATTGATACCTAGAAATTGATACTTCAAGGTATATGTTACAGATAGCCTAAGACGGCTATCAATAATTACAGTAAAGTATTTACAAAATTGGCTTTACATTATAATATCTTAGCTGCAACTTGACTTGCTTGTTATTCGTTGCAAATCTATATGTATGATATATTGTTTCATCTATTAACATGTGATCTTCTTTACTGAAAAACTTTGTTTCAGAAACGAAATCTCAAATAATGTAACTAGAATCAATCTTTCTGTGTTATCTATGTTTGATTCGCAGTAAACGATACGGATGCCATGGGAACTGGCAAAGTAAAGTACATTGATTAGGTCATGTATTGGGAAGGAACGTTAGTGATCGGCAACTGATGTAGGGACACCCAGATCGCAAGGTTGTGAATATCAACCTCAACTTATAGCAGGCAAATAGTCAACCGTTTTTGAAGATTGCTTAAAGCTAGCTACAAACTGAAGTTGGTGGAGGAATATCTTACACGTGTACTTCTTGATCAACCATTTGAAGTTTGCATAAGCTTGTGATGAAGCAAAGGGACAGTGGTAATTATTTTAATCTATGCATCATTTTGTAGGATTCTGCTTCTGCGTTTGACACTATTGATCTCGGGACATGTAAAACAGCGTGGAATCCTAGAACACAACTCTTGCCTTTGTCATCCAACTTTACTTTATCTGTGCCAGTATCAAAGCTTCATATCCATGGAAAAAATGTAAAAACACATATATTATCTGTGCAAGTATCTTTGCCTGCTGTCAAGAAAAGAGCAAGCAGTAAAGGAAAAAGAAGAAGAAGAGGCAACGAAGAGTTATGTCCAATTGAAGTCAATGGCAGTGGTATGTAATGCTTTACTGTAATTTTTTCTTGCTTATGACATGCTTGAAACAAATTTAGATGACATTGTAAGGTGTGAAGGCATACAAAAATATGCTATTTTAATAAGCCATATTAACTTTGAATGATGAATAGCATTTTCATTAGACTGATTACAGTATATTAAACATTCCCCCTCTAGGTTCTTTTGTGTTCCTGTGATTTATAGTTTGTGTTGTTGATGGGTAGTTTTGCGTTCATAATGGAGTTACGGCATCTTTTGCATCACAAAACAGCTATGTATATACGATAGTTCAGAGTTTACAGCACAGGATCAGGTATAGAAGAACTTTCAAGTCTTTCTGTATGTCAAGAAGTATGTGCAAATTGGTGAAATAGGTTCCTATCTAAGGACCAACTTATTAATTTGCTTGTCCCTAAACACAAAGTCAACAACCAGCATTAAAACCTTGTTTGCAAAATATATATCAAGAAGAAGCACATATTTGTACACTTTTATCTTTCTAGCTGTGTGAAGTACGCCATTTGTGTGTGCTTGTTTTAGTGTTTCGTTACAGACACCCGTAGTGGGACCTTTTTGTAAGAAATTAGGTCATCAAGAACGTTTTGATGTAATCCTGGTAATCTGAGCCTTTTCTTGTAACTATTTCACTCTTTAAGTCTGAATATTTCTGAAATTTTTTACCTTCCGTATAGCTTTCTAGGTTTACATTGTTTAAAGTTTATATGGCAGAATGCAGAATGTTTTGTTTATTTCAATGAATTGTTTAGATCATGTTGAGCTGAACTCAGAGCCGCCTCCATCAAAGAAATTAAAAAGAGAATTTTCACAAGATTCAACAACAAGCGAAAGTGATGTTGTCACCCCCAACAAACTTTACTATGCACAGTTAATCATTTTCGACAGACACAAAAACTGTTTGCTTGATAACGGAGATTACGAGTTGTTGCTTCATCCAGGAAGTGGAGACGAAAATGACGAGTCCAAAGCCAGCAGCAGGAAAGACTGGGAGTCAAATCATAGTGAGAAGGTAGGTTAATGGCATATGGTAACGTGCAGTCTATTTATTCACGGTTTATCTTATATGATATTAAATCCCTCACGAGGGCACAAGTTTGTATGATGGATGGTCTTTGTTTCGACTACTCATGCTTTTGTACAAAATGATGTGTCGCTTATCAGTGTTCTTTTTTCTTCTAATAATTCTCTGGATGGTTTCTCTCCACTTCTCTCTGTTTATACTTGTTGACAAAATTTCCCAAAATGTTCTTCCATCAGTTTTTTCACCCCATCTGCTTCTCTGCCTTCCACAACGCCTCCCTCCTTCTGTCTTTCCAAGCATGATATCCTTTTCTTAGCTGTTGTGTCTCCTCACAACATGAGCAGAATACCTTTCTCTGCCTTTGTATACAGTGACATTTTAGACTGATATATGCCAGAATTGACCAGTTTATCCTCCTTGGTGTCCACAGTATTCTAAATATCCCATGGCAGCATATCAGCTCAAATGCATCTATCTGCTTTCTTTATCCTCTTTCTCATCCTCCAAATCTTGCTTTCATACATCGCTATGTGGAATAACAACATGTCAGTCAGCTTGATTGTGGTCGTGATATCTCTCAATCCTTCCCTGCCAGCTTAGCCATTGTTGTTCTCTCCATCCCAAGCCTTCTTTTCATTTCTTTTCCAATATTACTAACCTTGTGATTATGCTATGAAACGATGTCATTGTCACTTTACAAGTGAATGCTTGGAGATAAGTCTTTCCAGGGACGTGCAGAGAAATTGCATTCATTAGTGGATTTGAAGTTAGATTATTCACCAAATGTATTATTAGTGCCTCGTTAGTTTGTACCTAGTTTTAATTAGAATTTTACTGCATTTACTTGATTTTGGTGAGGGAATATGTTATCACTATTATGTCTTGCTAATGATACTTAAGATACTTGTTTACATTCTTGTACAAGCAGCTTCGATGCGTAATTTTAAACAAGCACTATTTGTTACCTCGATGCAAAGTGCTCTTCTGGATAGTGTCATCCGATGCAATGAAGTTCCCTCATCCTAAAAGGGAATCTGGTTTGGAGTCTATTTTGTATTCTTCTGTTTCATTTCACTTCTGAGGTTGTGTTTTGGAGATTACTTTGTATAAGAGTAGCAGCAGCAAATGTAACTATAGTTTCTACTTGACTTTTCCTTCGCTTGCTTATGTTTCTTAATTTTTATTTTTCGATGATACTGTTTTGCTTGTTTCTAGCTTGGGCCATATGAAATGTTTGCATTTGGTCCGACTATAAGATTTCAGTTGCAGTGGGATGATAATCCTATATACCCAACAGATGAAACAGTTGACGATTCCAATGGCTTAGGAGATAAGGAGAAAAAGTAAGTTCAGTATTCTTTACTGAGAAGTGCATACTTTAGGTTAGAAATGTTTCATGTTTTTACTAAATAGAATACGCCAAATGAATTTCCCTCACGTAAATGGAAACAAATCACTTATATATTATATACCAGGCTCTTGTGTCTTGAGGTGTTCAGTTCAAATGTGCCACAATTCTTTTCTTTGTTCCCATTTTTTTTCCTTCTTTCTTTCTTTCCTTTTTTCTCTCTTTCTTTCCTTCCTTCTTTCTTCTTTCCTTCTTTCTTTCTTTCCTTCTTTCTTTCTTTCTTTCTTTCTTTTTTGTTGTGTTGCGGGAAGGTGTGTTGTTGCTCTGTTGTTGCTAGTCGACCTTAGTTTTGATCCACCATGAATTGACACTTGGACGTAAACTTTCACCATGAATTTGAGCCTTGCTCCGACTATCCACATTCCTAACCATTTCCTTACATTGCTTTACTGGGAAAAGTTATTTAGCGCCATGTCTATTCCCTAGGATAAAGTAACATTTTAATAAACTTGATGAGTACTAGGTGAGGCTAACTTGACGTTCAAACTTTGCGACGTTGCGCTAAAAACATACTTAAAAGCTTTTTTTCGTCTGACGCTCTTCAGAGTGTGAATAGTCAGAAAGGAAAGTATTGGCATATGGCAACCTATTTACACGAAACATGTAGCAAAACTAGCCAATCCTAGACAAGAAAGAGAAAATGAAGAAACAAGACAATTTTGGAAGAGTCCAAGTGATTAAACGAACTCTCTCTGCCTACAGAGTACTGGTTTTCTTGTTTTAATGTAGACATACTCCAATACACTTAGATGAAAGGACAATTTAGTTGTGCCAATTATCCGAAAATTATTGTCTTTCTAGATTTTGGCGCGTTCTCAATTCTCTAGTTAATGTTGACCTATGGCAGAATCGCATGTTTTGGCAGTCATTCTCGCTTTGCAAGCGCGAGATGGCTCTTTCCTGGAACTTGGCGTACAGTGGCTGGTACATGTTGTTTGATCCTGTCACCCAATCTTTGAGAAGTGCGACCCACATACCGAGCTTCACATTGGCACAGAATTTCGTGTACTACTAAGTTGTTTTCATAAGCAACTATTGTTCTTTAATCGCTTCAATCGCTTTTTATCTTGTCCTGTGCCGTGTTACAATTGTGACCGAACGTTGGTTGCGTGGTAGTGTTATGAGCTCTCTTGTTATTCGTATACATTTACTTTACAAAGGAAGGTAGCAAGAAACTGTAGCGACAGGAACTCGGTGCATGTGAGCGTAAAAGTATGAAGATCCACATATCAAAAATATCGTTAGTTTTCGTTTTATGTTGGCTCGTTACATCCTCATCTCATTTCATTTGCTAATAGTGAAGGGCTCGGCCGTATATTTAAACGGAGTGCAAGCACTTTAGATTTATTACTCAAATGTAACGTCGAGATATATTATTTTACCAATTCTCAAATTCGCAAGCGGCCATGGAAAATGCTTTTTGAATCCTCCAAACCCCACGAGTAGCATCTCTATACTAAACCAGGTGAGAACTTCAAGTTCCGTTCGGCTGTATGTGCTACGCTTGATACGTTGAAATCTTGCGTTAAGCCGGCAATGTCTACGTTCATATATGTAAGTCTTCTCGCTTATGTCGCCTTCCCTCTTGTTTCTACAAACATGTAATACGGCTATTGCAAGGGCAAAGAGAAACTTTGTTTTTTTCATATCAGTGCAATTTTCAATTAAATTTACCTTAAACTTGTTTCCATTGATTCCTTTTCTTTTGTCACTATCCTGGTAAACCGAGTCCTGTAATCGAAATCAGTTGACATTCAAAGCTGCTAACTTGTTCCATGTAGGATGATACTTATAGCGTGAACTTAATCCGTTAGCTATCAAAGAAGCCTATTTCTATTTTAGTCTACTTGTGAACGACTTGTCAATTTTGTGTGCTGGACACAGAAAGTGGACGCCAATGCTTTTAATCGAGATGAATGGGCAGTGACTATATAGGACATTCTAGGGTAGTCGTGACATCAGAAGTATTGCTTTTGTCATTCTCTTTAAATTGTGTTGGCCTTGTGTATGTATTACTTTCATACATTGAATTTATTTTTGCTTTCAATCCTGAAAACTAGAAGCTGAATTAAACAGATGTTGGCTATTTTTATGTGTCATATTATTGTTTTTAAATTCTATTGGAACCGGCATTTATAGGACGCTTTGTTCTTACTGACTATTAACTTGTTAAATATTATTTGAGTGGGTTCATTATGTAATGGCAATATTAGAGAACGTACACGTTTTTATTATAAGAAACATGAGATTTGAGTTGAACCTGATTGTTTTCTTAATATTTTCATAATGGCAGACTGCGATGTTTCTCAACTGGTACCTGAAGTTTAGGTAACTTTGTTTTTCTTAAAATCATGTTTCTTATATAATAAAATGTGTATAAAGTTTGTTCACACAAGTGTGTATTCTGTTCCCATCTCCTACCTTCTTAATTTTGATGCAAGCTCAGTTTCTATTTCCGTCTTATTCTGTTTGTAATATAGAGATCAAATAAATGAAAACAAGAGAGTCTTCTATCAGTTTATATATAACAACAATACGAGACAGCAGACTGAAGCAAGAGATGACTATTATTGTCCATGGTGTTCTGTCAATTGCCTTCAGCTGTATAGTCTTTTGAAACATTTAAAGACATGCCATCCAAGATTCATGTTTGTTTATACGGTATGCTCCGTTTTATCGTTGCTAATCAGATTTGAATATATAATGGTCTTGCTTTTGTACCGTGGAAAAGGTGGACGTATTTTGCCTTGAGACTTGTAATACCCCCTTTCTCTGTGATTTGTTTTTTAACCATCGTGCTATCTTGAAGAGGATGCACACGGCTAAGGGCAATTTTGTTATGCGATGGTTCTCGTTTTCCTTTTGATTAATCATGCCCTTTTGTTCTTCTTTACGCCTTCATCCATCTGGTATTTCCTGGAAACATGGCTTTCACCATGTTAAATATCACCATCTTAAACATCACTTTTTTAAGGGGACTATCTGACGGTAGTACTTCCAGGGATGTAGCGGTAATGTCACCCATAAATGCAATTAAAATGGGAGCTTCTGTTTCACAAGTCTGATGTTTTTCACATCCTGCAATAACTGCATGAGTTTATTAGATTAAAATGATGTTTCACGCATCACGTACACTTTAGCGTTTGCTCATTTATATCTTTCAGCCATTAAGTAAAGGTGCAAGGATTGATGTTTGCCTGAATGATAATTACAGCAGTGGATGGGGTAATCAGTGGAAACAATCCGAGTTTTCAGCGAAATGTGTTAATGCCCCAGCAAAGAAGAAACCATTTACTGAAACTGTGGTAAAAAGGTGAGATAAAAATGTGTCATTTCTGAAAGCACTCAAGATGAGCTAGTAACACTTTATAGACTACGCCAGCATCTCTTAAACATTGTCTAAGGTTTCGATAACAGATTTGTACCTGACCTTGGATGGTTGTGTTGATAGCAATATAAGTTACATTGCAATGACCGACTTACCTGAGATCGTCTTACTTGCTTGCTTATGGTCCCATCTACACGAGGGTAAAAAAGACCTTGTTAAAGCTTTTTTAAGCCGATTGATGATGCTATTGGACTGAGCCAGTTAAACCTCTTTGCCTCCTTCCAGAAGGGTTTTGGTCACGGTAGCACTAACCAAGAAGTGTTGGCATATATTATCTAACATTCCATTTGGCTTCATCTGAAATGTTTTAGGGCAGCGAAAGTGAGTGGAGATCTGATTGAATTTACGGAACCAGATGCAGATGACATAGAGGGAGTAAAGCCATTTGTTAAAGGACACGACCGGTGAGTTTGGTCCATCATTGCATCATTTTATATCATTACTTATTCTAAGGATACATAAATTATTAAACGCATTATATTGTATACTTTTACTGTTTGACCCGCCAAAATTCTAACTTTATACACAATTTTGACCACCGGAGCTACAAATCGTGGTCTCACTACTGGAAATATGACGATTTTCGTTCTTTCCTATTGCGCTGTTTGGTTCAGATGGAAAGGTACAAGATTTGCAGTTGTGAGACCCGGGTTCGAAGCCCCCATGGTCACATAGATAACTTTGATTTTGTCAAAATCTCTTTTACATGATAAGGACCATTTTCTTTACTCTCTAAGTTGATTGAAAGGGTAAGGAGTGGTAAAACTTAACAATTACACCTCACATGCGACGGTAGTTTATTTGCTTAATTACCTGCTTGGCAAGCGGAAGGCTTTGGGCTTGAGTCCCGGTCCAGTCTATGTTCTTCCCTCTTTCGTTTAACGATGGACTTGACTAGATTCCTTTCCACAGGATAATTGTAGGTTGCTTTCATCTCTTGCGCGCAGGCTCTATTATCATTCCTCTACCTGCCAACCGTTTGGACCACAGGAAGCTGAGGACGACAGTGAAGATGAAGTCCTACCCGAATGGCTAAGAGAGAAAACAAAGTCTGTAAGTGTGCAGTTCAATATACGCACTTCAGTTCTGACGTATCTCAACGTCAGCCGTCAGTCTGGTTGAAAACATATGTTAAAATATGCCATATTGCTACAGGTTATTAAATTTCGCCTTGAAAATTTGCGACATTGCGCTAAAACCGTAGTTTTACTACAATGTCACAAATTTTCAAGGCGCTTGTCAAGATTTGCACCGCAAATGTTCAAGTATTTTTTTCCAAGCTTGTTCGTATAAACAATAATTGCCTCTTGTAATAAACGATATGCACTAGGCTTGTTTTTCTGTTTCTGTGACAGATTAAACTCTGTTTTTTGTCTTCCTATAGCTTATTGATGAATTCTCGGATGTCAACGAAGGGGAGAAGGAACTCATGAAACTGTGGAATCTACATATTATGACTAATGGGTGAGGGAGATGTCTTTGTTTTTTCTTGTTGTAGTGAAGCTTGTCTTGCAAAAGATGCTTGCAATAATGATTTCAGTGGAGACATGTCTGTCATTTTTGAATTACACTCTTTTGAACTTGTGTGTCTGTGGAGTGAAATTTTAGAATGATCTCTCAAATTAAGATAAGCATGGAGAAGAACAGTCTTACGTAAAATGTGTCCCCGTTGTTGTTTCAGAGGCAATATGTTGACTTTTGTCAACATTTTGTTTACCAAACAATGTGCTCAATGTGGCTATCAGTACATTTTCAGTGCTTGTAGATCAGGGTTCCCACTTTGGATTTTTCGAATCCAAATTCTAAAAATCTGGATTTATGAAAACTTGTTTGAGTTTAAAAATTGGGAGTTCAAGAGTTGGATTTGACCAAAATTTGGTTTATTTTCGATTTATCTGTGGAAAATTCTCCAAATTGGCTGAATATTAAATTTTGTAAACAGCTGTTTCTACATTTTTTTGTTCCTCTTCTTAATTGGCCTTAAGGGAGCCCCTTTTCTCGATCTCTTCTTCTGACACTTTCAGCTTTCCTTTGTAAGATGAAACAAAAACTTCATTGTATTTGCATTGCGCGGTGCGGTGTTACCTGTTTACCACAATATATTCTCTATTGTGCCCATGGCACTATGCATTTATACCACAGCGTGTCAAATGTCAACCGAAATACAATAGATGTCAATTAAAAATGCTACGCGTTTGGTAGCATCATCGCTGTTCTTTGCTATCCTGAAACTGAAAGTCATGTCTAAGTGAAAGTCTTCGTGCGAGAATGGCTGATGCTACTCTAAGGAATGGGAAGACAAATTTTCATGGATTAAACAAGCTTCTGATGGATCGCAAAATGTTTTTTGCAACTTATGTCACCAAACAATTGCTCGAAAAGCATCTAATATGTCAAAGCATGAAAAATCAGAAAGAGATGCAAAGAATATGAAAGCTTCTAATCCCTCAAATGTGCTACTGCTCAAGAAATTTCCCAAGAAATAGTATAGATGCTCATGCTTGATGAGCATTGACCATAATTGCATCTTAAAGAAATTGTTTTGTGGGAACTTAGTGCATTTGGTGATGTACAGTTAATAGATCAATACTGACGTCTATTTAAATGAGAAATTAGATTTTTCTGTACTTCTAAAAGGAAGTCATGATGTCATCATGGTCGCAAAGGCTTTGCTTAGGAGAACTTCTCACGACTGACACATATATTTCACTTGCTCTAGGTTCATTATTTAATAGAATAGACAATGTTAATAATAATAACGATGATATTAATAAACTTTGAAATTTTAATTAACTCTTTAATTAAGTGTGTCGATCATTTCTTCCTTCAAAAACATATTACCCTTCTGTCCTTGTTGTAATCATTTTGAGATTGATTGCTAGGATTAGCTCTTATTACAAGACAGAAAACGAATGTGGATGAATTAACAGAAGGCTCATTTCATATTTGACAGCTTTTTGACTTTGCATCAGATGTCTCATATTATTGTTCCATGTATTACATATTTTCATTCTCACATTTCAAGACAGAATTATTGTCAATATATAGCACATTATATGTTTTGTTAAAGATATGACAAAGGTTTTGATGTTATAGAAATATAAAACCCGGATAAGAATACTCATTAGAAGGTGAACAACTGTTTATTCTTTGTTTTCACTGTAAGGACAATTTTTCATTTCCTATGCTTTTTAAACAGGTACATTGCTGATTTTCAAATAGCATCCGCCTGCAGATCATTTGTTGAAAAGTTTGGAAAGGAGGTTCTCATGAGAAATCTAAAGAGAAATTTTCTTGTCCACCTGATCAACTTGAATGATTTCAACCTTATTGGACCTGGCACCTTGTCATCTACTATGGCACTGTTGAATACTATTGACAAAGGGGTGAAGTAACGACGCCCTTAGCTAGATGTTGGTATCTTATAAGCATTTCAAACTTTTTGCAATTCTTTACATTAGCTTTTGATAAATATCTTCCTGGGGCTAATTTTTCATGTGCTTTGTCTGTCTTATTTGTATTTTGTTTAGTAAATGGATCAATTGTCTTAAGGACTGTAGATTGAATAGCACCTTCGTTGTAACTTCGTGTTCACCTTATGAAATGTAGATAGGAGGTGACAATTTGTGGAAAGTAACAGATTTTACGGTTACGGAATTTTGTCGTGCCATCTTTGTCAATGTAGCCAAGTATTATTATATAACCCATTTACTTGTAGAACCATTGCAGACTGCGTTTGGTGGTGTCGACGTTATCTAGGTGCTACTTCTGTATATATTGTGTTAGTATATGCATCAGAGATTGACAATACACCAGAATTTGTTGCTATCTCCCTCCTTTCACAGCAACGAATGACTATTCAGTAGATATAGTCGCAGACAAGTGCTAATATATGATACACGCACGTTACTACAGTATAGATTGTCTTTATAATCCAAACTTGTACGAAGACACTACTCTAATTTGTTGTAGCCAGCTTCAATCTAGCATTGAGGACTTCATATTATTTAATTATAGCTGGGTGTTACTTGTCACTGCTTTTGTTGCTTACACCGAGGAACTTTTGTTTTCGTTACCGTTGGTTTGGTTGTTGACAACTTTACGCCAAAAATTACGATTGATTAACGCAAGTTGTGTATCGGTCCAAGGTTGAATCCGTTATCTTTTCAAAGTGATCGGGGTAACTGTCTGATTTCTTAATCATTTCAAATATTTGATAATATGTCCACAAAAGTACGAGTGGGAATAACCTCGTACGGAAAACCCAGTTACCATTTCTCTTATTCAGACAATATTCAGAAATCCCAGTGACTTGGCTTACTATACATTTGGCTATGGGTGGCTTATCTGTTCTGTCCAAAAGCCATCGACAGCTTTTCAACTTTGGCTGGCATTTGATTTAAGTTTTGCATTTTTTTGAGGTCTCTTCAAATTCCCGTTACAGTAACAGGCAGGACATGTACACATCACAGCATGCGACGGGTTTTTCGAATACTTGCAATTTTATAACAATTTGTTTTTAAGAGTTTCAAGGTAATTTTCTTAAAAAATACATTGCAGAACATATTTCAATGTTGCAAGGTCTCCATTTAAGAGATTATGTCTCAGTACTCTTAAAGCTGGAAGCTCGATAGATGACTTCACACTTAAAGGTGCGGATTAGAAGAAAAAATGCGACTATTGCAGCTTTGCATCATTTGACCACACCCATTTCTGAAGCAGACCCTTATTAGAATAGCCAACAAAGCCTCAATATATTATTCATAACTATATATATTAGGAAAGCAGAGCTCATTATTGGCAGGAAGAAGATCAGAGACCGATTCAACTGGTTTGCTTTGAAAATTTAGTTAGCGTGGTTTAAACAAGTCAGACGATCTCTCCAAGATGATAATCAGCTTCTCCTTCTAATCGGACATTAAAAGGACTTTTAATGGTAAAGTATGAAGGCCGTCTACAACAATGATATTTTTGTGGGAAATGCAAATTTATATCTGTGAGATCAAATGGGCCAAACAAGGAAAGAATAAAGTATATAGTATATTTGTTTATAGTATTAACTTATGCTTTCAGCTGGCACATTTTCACACTTTCAAAAAATCAAAGAAATTTGTAACTTTACCTCCCTTTTGAAGAAAAGAACGATCCACGCGCGAATTTTCGACCTACAAGGCCTTAGACATGCGACAGGGTGGGGAATGGGTATACGTTGGGTGATAAATAAGAGAGAAGGAGGATTGGGACCAAGGAAGCACACGAGAAAGCAGTTAGAATAAAGAGAAAGCACAACAACAAAAGGCCTATAGCATGGGTGTGTGCCAAGTAGCTTGGTTGGTAATGTGGAGATGCCACAGATATACGTTGTAAAACGTGCCCTTTCAGGTACACTACATCATCCATCACAGGATCCAAGGGTAATGTTTACATTTACCATAACAATCGTTGTACCACGACGAACTTAGTTTACGTAAAGTGGGCTGTGTGAGACATTTTTTACGTAGGTGAAACGAAGCGCTCATCTTCTAAGCGCCTCCTTGAACACCTGGGCGACATACGACGTCATCGTGATACCCATAGCATCACATTTTTGCCAGACCAACCATCTATCACAAGCGACCTTAAGTACACTGTCGTTCGTCGCAACTCTAGAGACCGCCACCATAGCTTCACCACTGAGAAACACCTTATTAACACTTTAGGTACCCTGTACGCTCACTGACTAAACTTAGACATTGGCTTCCGTAAACTGCCATATACACACCTGTTTCCTTTCTCCATGATCTGAAACATCTTTTCTTTATGATCTGTAAATTTTCCTTTCTCAGTGATCTCTAAATCTTTCTTTCTCTATGATCTCTGACTTTTCCTATCCATAAACATGTTTCCTTCACCCCAGGTAATCTTTCTGTGTCTTTCCATAGACCTATTCTTGCCTTTGTTTTTGTCCTTTGTCTCTATTCTAATTGTTTCTTCTGTGCTCCCTTAGTCCCAGTCCTCCTTTTCTCTATATATGTCACCTAGGTTATACACATTCACCATTTTGTCTCATGACTACTCTCGAGTCCCGAACAATCGTCCCCTCCCCCCATTATTAATTTTCCGATTTTTTTCCACCCATGACATCTTTATTCCAGCCTCCCTATTATTAATTTTCAAGTTTTTTTAAGTGTAAAAAATAGAAATTTCAAAAATAGTGGTTTTGGTCAATGCAGAAAAGGATTTTCTTTCATTTATTTACGTTTTTTAATTCATTGCATATAAAACATAATTGCATAATACAATTGCAACGATACAAAAAAGAATACAACACATTGATTAAAAAAGTCTTCGATTTGTAACTTTTATGGGCGTTCTTCTCAGGGCAAAGGTTCTAATTAACACATGACTGCGATCCATTACAACGGGTTGACAATAACAACATGATGGAAAAGTGGGTGAAGCAAGCTCCTGACGGATCTGACATGGCCTACTGCATATTTGTCGTGTAACTACGAAAGCCAGGATTGTTTTTCCTCGAGCAACACCAAGAAGTTGGAAAACTATTATTCATAGTTCTTGAATTATTTTCCTTCTTCTGTGCAAGTAAAACTACAGGAAAGCCATCAAAATGGATTTACTTTGAAAAAGTTCACCAAATATTAAATGTCTCTGACACTTGCAATTTCTCAACTATCGAGGAACAAGTGTCCCAAATGAGACTTGGTGGGAAGCGAAAGTCAGTCTAAGCAATGACCAGATTCTTCGAGACTCTTTCTGTACTGAGGAATCACTCAGCATACACTATCAGAACGGCCCTCAAGCAAAAAGAGAAAACAAGAGTATCTTCAGGAAACCTTACGTAAAATTTTACAGATTTATGAGAAGGATTCTCAAAAATTGAACGGAAACATAAAGAAGAGGAGAGAAAAGTGTGGGAAAGGGAAACTGCAGCAATGGAGGGATCTGTTGAGTGTGCGTGAGCCATTTTCTGAAGACTGTTTTCAAGTACTGTAAATTTTGCTTATTGAAAATGTATAACAATTAACACAAAATTATAATATTTTATTGTTTCCTTGAAGATGTACTCTAAGCCATCTTCCTATTCCATCCTTAATGAAACTGGAAAGATCACTTGCAAGACGCAAAGATAAATGCTGTTACATAATTCGTCTATTTATCTTTAAAAATTTTAAGCCAAATACCGAAGCTTACATGAAAACAGGAATCACGCTACGCAATATGGGACTGTACCTTACAAAAAGAGCTATTGCAGGTTACTGATATTTTGTTATTTAAACCAGTATAGAAGGGTATTATTACACTTATTTAATTACTTTTGAGCATGTCTTGTACGCCATACTCCACCACTGTTACAAGAAAATGTTGTCTACTGCTTCTTCACTATATAATTGGCTATAGATACACCTATTTTACTCTCGTTTTATGTACTACGATTGGACTAGTTAGCTTGTGTACTGTTATCCAAGTATAGTCCACTGGATCTTGTAATGACTCTACGAAATTGTGCAATATCACACAAGCTTTAATTGTTCTTTTTACTCGAGCTAGAGATTTCATTTCCATTCTCTTGGCCAAGATTCTAAATCTGGCTTTTTAGTCTACCGAAGACATTTTCAACAGAATGCCTACTTCTACAGAGATTTGAATCGTAACAAGTCTGGACAGTTGGAAGTCTTGCTGTTTGTGGAAATGGTTTCATTACGTTTTACGTTGGTAGAATGCAGAGTGCATTCAGAATACATCATCAGGCAGATTTCTCATACCACTGTCCCTTACGAAATCAATGTGCCCCCTTTTTTAAAGAAGAGGAGACATACTGAGGCTAAAATAACAAACACGGTTAACACCATAATACGATGGCTTCACAACACAATGATATTTTTTAATTCTCGTTCAACTAGAGTTGAAAATGCAACAAAATAAAGCTTACTTGTAATAAAGAAAGTTTCATGATATATCAAATCTTATTACTGAAACGTTTATTAATAATTAAGGTAATAAATCCCTATCAATAATGCATTTCATTCAATTTCTTATCATAGATATCTATAATCGCCTTGAAAATTTGCGACATTGCGCTAAAATCATACTTAAAAGTTTTTTTCGTCTGACACTTCGTCTGAGTATGAAACGTCAGAAAGGAAAGCATATGCATATGGCAACCTATTTATACGAAACATGTAGCAAAACTAGCTAATGATAAACAAGAAAGGAAACAAAGAAAGAGAAAATAAAGAAACAAAACATTATTGGAAGAGTCCAAGTGAAAAAACAAA
>JANTCA010040194.1:744-15037 GCA_024741275.1 Chironex yamaguchii
GACACACACAAGGGTAACCAGACGGACACACTGATAAGCAAAGACACACACAAGGGTAACCAGACGGACACACTGATAAGCAAAGACACACACAAGGGTAACCAGACGGACACACTGATTGACAGTGAGACACACACGTGACGTAACACTCAACAAAACGCAACTATGACGTCCATGGCGATATAAGATTTTTTTCAGATTTTTTTTAATCCGAGTGCACGAAGACTCTGGATATCGTGAAAAGTAGACAGAGGCCTCAATGAAATGCAGTTACCAACTTCCTTCGTAATTTTAAAATATCATGGTGATATTAGAGACGTATGCCTTTGGGACGTGATTTTTGATGATCATATCGTTAAGAATTATACTACATGTCAAACCATAAGAGCACATGCACTCTCACATATACCTCGCCATGCAGCAGGATTAAAACACAAGATAACAAATTTAAATAACAGCCCTAAAAAATTCAATTCCAAATAGTTAACACTGCAGAAATACATATGAACACTCTTATAATCCTGCTATATTCTAACATTCTGGAATACCTCAAAGTTCTGTATTTACCTAACTTTTCTTTTTCAAGATCCTTGTTAATAATCTTTCCACCCCGTCGACTTGTCTTCTCAACATGCAAGGCTGTTGATAATCCCTGCTCATCCTTTCCAAGGCCTTGATAGATAGAGGAACAGTATAAGACTCAAATCAAAATGACCTTTGCTATCTTGCCAATCATTATTCAAGAATTTTCTATCTTTAAAATAACGGTAATCACAAGATATAAAATAAATAATACTGTGTTCCATGACAATGAGTATGTTACCCGGGCGACAGCTACTTAGACTCAATGCCAGTTCGATCACCTGCTAATGAGCCGCCGTGATAAAGTGCATAAGACAACGATCTTGTAAAGCAGTGGCTGCGAGTTCGAATCCGCGTAAAACACGGTAAACAAAAAAAAACCATTGGTAAGGCCACCCTGCTAAACGAAACCACTTTCTAGTAAATTCTCTCGCATGGAAATAAGCTACGCTCGTTAATGAGTATGCTATAAAAAAGAGCCTCCATAGATCTGTACTTGTTAGCAGGAAATGGTTGCAAGTTCAAAACTCATCATTAATACTGAATAAGAAATGAAATCTATACTCCACTTAGACGCCATATTGTAATATCTTGAGCTAATAACCAGAATGACATCAATTTCACCACCTTATAACTAGACTATCGTGACAAAGTTCGCTACAAATCATACGTTTTCTTGAACTTTTCCTCACCAGGACAAAAAAATATATGTCAATAATTCCAAGGCATACCTTGACCCTCCTTCCAGCCATATTTAGCCATGATTTTGGTGGCGGCCATGTTTCTACAAACAACAAGATAAACAATAAACCAGATAAATACATTATCATAAATAATCATCAACATTATCAACAACACTTTAATCATCATCATCGTCATCATTGCCATTATTATCATTATCATCACCATTATCCCCATCATCATTACCATCATCATTTCGTCGTCATCATCATCATCATCGCAATCGTTGTCATCATATCATCATCATCATCATCATCATTATTATTATTATTATTATTATTATTATCATTATCACTATCATCATTGTCGTGATGGCTGTTCTTTAGGAGAATCCTTGGCACACACTGCCTGAAACATGTTGTTTAATTCTGTCACCTAACTGCAACCTACATACCGGCACAAATTCAAATACTACTAAGTTTTTTTGTGTGGTAGGTACGCAATCCTTATGAATGAATGAATGAATGGCAAGATCTTCCTAGTGGGAAAAACGATTTCTGCGATTGACAACAGAGAATTATTTTACTGCAGCTTTTTAATGTGTTACATCGTCTAACGAAGGCCGTTTAAATGTAATCATAATACATCGACCAATGAATCACCACCATTTGACAAGTTACATTTGACAAGGCTCTGGGTACAAATCCATGAATATTCCTCTCATTGTTCCCTATGTCAAATGGCCAATAAAAAGCATTCATAAAATCAAATTCGTTGCCTAGTCTACTGTAATGTCTGTTCAGGGATGCCTGTCACTGTCTTTTCCTGTTTCCAAAAATAAATACTTTCCTCTCATTTTGTCGCATGTGAGTTGAAAATTTAAGTCAGTTCCTTTATCGGCTTAGTGAGGAGGGCTGCTGGATGCATAGAAGCGTCAGTCCAAAGCTCTTTTGCCATGGCGAATGGTAGTGAAGGTGTACGAACTTGTTTAAAAGAACGGACAAGTTCGTTGATGAATACTTGCTGAAGATATTAATATGACACTGTAACTGCTAAAGGATATCAATGGGTAACAAATATTGGATGAGGATAGTCACTGAGTTATTTATTCCCTGGCCACTAATTCAAAGACACAAAGCAATGTGTCTAAAAGGCGGTGCTTAATCGTCGTTTGCAAAGGTCGAGTTTAACAATTCTAAGTAAGTATAGCCTGTGCATGACCGTTTGTGTGTTACAGTAGCAAAGATTGCAACTTTAAGGGAAAGTGGAAAAAATGTGACCACTTGAGAATCAAATCAGTCTGTAAATACCCTGTCGTGAAGCCACCAGTTCCAGCACCGTCTTTCTTCGCAATTTCTAAAATGAAAAACATGAGAATGACTTTTTGTTTATTTGAATTTGACGACGACAGTAACAAACAGCCTAGATGCGGAGCTGAATACCAGAATAGGACGTGCTGCAACTACATTTAGACGACTGCCGACTCGTATATGGGGTAAAAGTCACCTGTCTCTAAGGCTGAAAGTTCACGTGTATGAAGCCTGCGTCCTCTCTGTTTTCCTTTATTGTGGCGAGTCATGGCCTACTTATCGAAGGCAGGAACACAAACTAAATGCGTTCCACTTACGCTGCCTGCAAAACATACTGGGCGTGTCCTGGAGTGACCACATACTAAACTTGCAGCACAGACTTGTATACCATCCTCTGTAAGAGACGCTTGTAATAGGCTGGGCATGTTCGTCAAATGGACGGTGACCGGCTCCAAAAAGTCGTCCTTCATGGAGAACTGGCGGAGGCTTACCGACTGCGGGACCAGCCTCGCTTGCAGTTCAAGGATTTGCTGAAGCGTGACATGAAGGCTTTCAACATTGTCCAGGATGATTGGACACTCCTAGCGGACAACCTGTGGGCTTGGAGGGCGGCTGTTAGCAGAGGCGCTGCCCACTCGACCGACAGCTACAGAAACTTTTGTGAGGAAAGACTTGAGAGGAGGAGACACCACATCAATCGAATCGACGCACGCGTCGTTTAAGGCCATGATTGTATCGGGATGCATTGTAGTGCATTGTACCGTGTTGTATTACATTGCATTACTTTGCGTTGTATTGTAATGCATTGTAAAGCTTGTATTTTATCATTTTGTATCGCATTCTATTGAATTTTACGGTATGGTATGGTATTGTTTTGCATTGCACTGTATTGCATTGTATTGTATTGCTCGTATTTTAATGTTTTGTATTGCATTGAATTGTATTGTATTCTATTGTATTCTATTGTATTGCGTTGCATTGTATTGCTTATATTTCAATCTTTTACATTGTATCTTATCGTATTGCTTCGTATCGTATCGCATTGTATTGTATTACATTTTTACCCCTCAATTTCTTTATTTGTCTTCTATCTATCATGACCGAGAGAGTGAGTATGGAGTTGGTGAGTGAGTCCACGAGTAGACTCGTGTGAGTGTGTGTATTGGTAGAGTGAATCAAAGAGTATGTAACTAATAACTAAGGATCAATAAATGAGTGAGTGCATGATAGAGTCAAGGAATATAAGCGCAAGTGAAAGTGTGCAAAGGCCACCTCCTATTCTCCGTAAATGAGATACTAAGGTAGCACGAGTGTCCTTAAATAACCAAACCGGGGGTCCTTAAATAACCAAACCGGGGGTCCTTAAATAACCAAACCATGTGTTCCTTTGCCAACATGTCTGCCTGCTTGTTCCAAACAGATTCCCGAAGAATGGATATTGGCACCCGGTTCCTCCTTAAGGCTCTTTTTAATCCAATGGCCATGTACTCGAAAATTATTTTCTTTGTGAAATATATGGTGTCACTAAACATTCGTTTTCTCGATGGTCTATATCAAACTTTGACATCTATACAAAAACTGCCTTGTAAATTAAGAGATGACATTTTGCTTACACAGCGGAAGATAGTTATTTAAAAAACTAGCTTCGTTTATTATAGATTCATACAAGACCAAACAAGGATGTTAAGGTAGCTTACCTCCAATTGGGGCCACTTGCAGGGATGGGGGTGGGGCGATAGCTGCACCACCAAAACCTGAAATACATATAACACAACGTTATCAATGCCTCTGCTCTATAGTAAATTACAGAAATCAATGCCCTGGGTAATTGATTTATTCTCTTAACATTTGGCAGGGCGTTTCTTTTAGGGGGCTATCTATTTCAACGGCATATTCTTTCAAATTAATCTGAAGTTATACGATGAACAAAATATCATTAACATATCTTAAAATTCTTTTAAGAAAACTTTTAACATCTTATTCTTTGCTTCTTCGACATCAAAGCCTACAGTACAGCAGTGATCCTCGGAAAACGATCAACAGCTGACATATTCCACTTGAGTTTGAAATGATGCAACACTACTTTTGTTCCCTTAAATATTCAAAGTAAATATTCAAACTCTGAACGTCTACTTTTATAAAGACATCCATCGGACTTGACACATCAGCGTACAATCACATATAACCAAGTACAATCTTTCATTTCACTAACTAATCCCTCAGTCTATCCTTAATATATAATATATATTGCATCGTAGGATATAAGCGAAGAACGATACTCCTGCTTGTTATCATGTGGTTTATGGCAATACTTAAGGACAAGAATTCAGTAACGACAATTTTCGTCACGAAAATAAATAGGTGACCACACCGTGTCGGAGTAACGAATCTAATGATGACATGAGAAACTACACGGAAATTGGTAATCATGACAGGGAAGGCGTCAACAAAGATAACGATCGCAGCAGTAACGACTGTTGTGATAAAAATTATCTTTATGACAAATTTTATGCAACAGACCAAACAATCTAATACTAGAGCGATACCTGGTCTCGGTCTGTCGTCTTCATCGTCATCTCTTCGTCTTCTATGCCGGTCGTAATCACGATCTCGTCGACCCCTAAAAACAATTTTAAAAAAGTTAAACAGCTTGTACAACCCTTATGAAGATTGCTCGACATTGATGGATTCTTTTCAAACTGGACAAGAAAAGAAATTCATATCTAATAATACATACCTGTAACGGTCATCGTCCCTTTCCCTTCTTCGGTCACGATCTCGGTCACGATCACGATCTCGATCACGGTCACGATCTCTGTCACGATCGCGGTCACGATCACGTTCTCGGTCACGATCGCGGTCACGATCTCGATCACGTTCACGATCACGATCACGTTCGCGGTCGTCTTTCTCTCTTTCCCTCTCAGCGCGATCACGCTGATAGTCACTGTCTCTCTCCCTTCCTCTCTCACGGATTTCTTTTTCTCTCTTGTCTCTTCTTTCATTCTCTTCTTTTGCTTTGATTCTTTCTTTCCAAATATCGTATTCGTTTGGTCGAAGAGGGTCATATTCGTCAATGAAGGGGCCAATGTTTGTTCCACCTTTATTTTCACTTAGACCAGTCAGATGTGCCTGTAATAGAAAGAAATTTATAATTACAAACAAAAATCATATAAATCTACCTCGTTTAGACAAATAAAATTAGTGGCACATACAGAGAAATATGTGTAAGCTATGCTATGTTAGCTTCCATATTTCGATGGCAAATAGTAGAGGGGCAAAGCAAGGAGGATCTTCCCCATGGTATGTATGAAGACGAAGGATACCAAAGCAGGCCAGTTGGAATGTAGGATGATGGCACCAAGAAATGGCCATGGAAAGACTAAGCAAGATACCGTCTTTGATCTATTTAATGCCCGGGGTGTTAAATTAGTTTTTTAGTTTTCAGGGTGGGCGTTAGATAGGAAGAGGGTGTTAATTCAAAAATTTCCCAAAGCAAATTTGTGTACCTTACCCTCTGAATTTCTTCCAAGAATCTCAGA
The DNA here is from genome assembly GCA_024741275.1 of Chironex yamaguchii. Classification (NCBI taxonomy): domain Eukaryota; kingdom Metazoa; phylum Cnidaria; class Cubozoa; order Chirodropida; family Chirodropidae; genus Chironex; species Chironex yamaguchii. The sequence continues at coordinate 6,860 of JANTCA010040194.1, forward strand.
AAAATTATAAAAGGAGAAAATAGAACGACTTCAAAACAACCAAACAACAATTTATCAAACATTTTTATAACAAAACAAATGAAAAACAAACAAGTCTCACGATGGTATTAATAATCTATACAGGGGCATTAAAAAGGAAGTGGGCGTTAATTTAATTTTTAGTTTTTAGGGTGGGTTTTAATAAGGAAGGGGCGTTAGAACGGAAGAAGGCGTTAAATAGATCAAATACGGTATATCATCACTTACAGTGAAGGGAACACATAGAATAACTCATCCTACCATTTCTTAATGATTGGGCGATATGATCAAAGAACATCAGCCAAAGCTTAAATGGCTGTGAAACCCAGTGAGTCAGCCATAGGCCAAAAGTCACTAGAAAGTTCCGAATGTGCCAAAATGTATTAGGATGAAAATTTTCAGATAATTGGCATAGCTAGGTCATCCCTCCATGTTTCAATCCATGTTCAATCCATGTTTTAGTGTCTGTCCACACTAAAACAAGAAAACTAGAATTCTGTAGGCAGGAAGTTTGCACTGTGTTTTTTCCAATTGGACTCTTCTAATAATGCTTCTTCCATTCAATCTTTTGCTTGAGCAATCACTTTGTGAGATATCAGTTCTTAGTCTCTTTCTTATCACTAGTACTATTTTAATAAAAATGCTGAATACATAACCAACAGACAAATCATGGGCAATGTCAATCTATGCAGTTGGCCTATATTGCAGTTGGCCTTTAGAGTCTCCCTTCTTTTCATATGCAACATATCTAAAGATGACAGTAGACTGAAAACTGTTACAGACACATTTAAGTACATTTATTTGCATTTAATTCATAACATACCAAAGTGAGAGATCCTGGTCCAGAGCTTGTTATTGATTTTCCACGCTAAATAGAAGAAAACAAACCAGATATTATGCTTTTGAAAGCACACAAGCAAAGCTATGTGGACATGAGAGTCTAAACCTCCTACTTTTGAAAGGATCCAAGGGGTTGCAGAGAATACAAAGGCCCCCTATTTTCCCCAAATAATCCATTTGGTATTGCAATACATAGATTGAAAAAACAAAGAAAAGTTGCTTATTTGTAAAATTTTAAATTGTTAGGTGCCAGGACGATCCATCCAAGACTTATTAATTTTTAAATGTTTGAGGGGTTCAATCCTTTAGGGCTCACATTGACTATGGCTCCCCTTCCATTTCTCAGAATCCATGATTTGGACCTGTATCAGTTACATGAAAAATTAATACAACTGTTACCAATAATTTGAAGAGTTGATAGAAAACAAAATTCATTCAAGCTTATCACATATACCCCATACGCTTTCCCATACTGTATATGTCTCTAAACTACACAAGAAATGGTATTAACCTGTCAAGATAACATTATTATGATTTGAAATAGGTTATTTCATTTATTGGTATCATTACAGAATATACAACTTTATATAAAGTTTCAACATTAAGAAAAAAGTACACCTGTTGCATAATTGATCATTTTAACAGAATAGTCTACTCTAAACTTTAAAGGCTTCTTGGTAAAATGTCTAAAATAATATTGAACATACTGAGACAATTCAAATATTTTTCTTCCTTCTTAGAAATCAGTACTTTATTTCTTCTGCTTATTTATCCTAGTGGTGATTACTTGCTGCTGTTTCAAAGGGTCCATGCTATAGTCAGTTGCACAATGTCACATTGTAACTAGTTCTACAGTTACGTTCCAGGTCATGACATAGCATCCAGGTGTCTTCTTATGGTCCCTTTAAGTCTATTGAGCTAAAAAGCCTAAAGTAACTCAAATTATACAAGGTTACTTAGCTTATCTAATGTCTGATAAATGACATATTCCACACTTCCTAAAGCTAAGCAGCAATGAACTTGACATTGTATGGCTGATTCCAGCTACAAGCAGTTGTGTACTGATGTGAGATCTCTGTTTTCCAATATGTAATGACTCCTATCCAAACCTCTACCACCCAAAGGTCAACATAAAGGGGTAACTCATCGTGCCCATGAGTTCATCCTCAGGAAATTTCAGTTCTGGGGGAGGTAAAATTTTTCTTGCTTTTAAAAGACAGTTACGCAGGAATAAGCAACATGAGTTCCATGAGTTCCCTCTTACCACATTTCCTTCCTTTTTCACAGCAGATGCCTTCTTCAGTTGTAATTGTGTCTTCATAAACTGTAAGTTAGATGACCACCCAGCTGTCAAAGTTAATCAACAACAGAGAATCACATTTTAAGACTCCATACACAAATACTAAACATAAAAAATTGTATGCAATGGCTATCTGAAGGCAGGTATAGGAAATACGTTGGCTTTAACATGCCTCCTTTGAAGCTGTAAAAAGTATACAAGACTATAAACTAAACTTAATAAGCATTATGACTTGAAAATGTGAAAGATAATAACTGGAAAGTATACAAATTAGAGACTAAAATCTGATGAATTAAAAGGCATTCAAACACTATCACATTATAAAGAATGTGCCTAGTATAACTTGGCCTCTGCACAAAAGAGGGAAGTTAATATCATTATTGTCAAAGTTTGCTAGACATCAAATCCAGACTGTTTTTTAATCTTTCTGACATTAGCAACAGTGCAGTTTAAAGTAGAAAAAAACTGAGAACTATGTGAGAGGAAGACTTATCAAGATTTCAGTAATGGCTTTTTGTACAGACAAGGATAAAGAGAAAGATGACTATCTATAAACTTTGATTTTATTTCAAGTGAGGGTATGTCACAAAGAGAACCACGAAGGTTACAAGGTTGAAGAAGGAAAGACAGTTGACAAGTGTACAAGAATTGGAGTATGAAACAGAGATGAGTCGTTTGGATCAAGAGGAAAGGCATCAGGCTTCCAGCAACAAGACCCATACTTCAATAATTCATGGTCATAATAATAACTGTACTGTCTGGAGCTATAGAAGACCATGATAAAAATGCCTGGTAGTGCTAGAGAGAATAAAGACTATAAGACTAATAAATCAAACACCTGATATTTACTGAATCATTTCTACACCAAAATATCCTAGGGTCAGGGAATGGTTTCTTATGTAAGTGATACCATCAATGCTACTCCTTATACATGCTTAGGAAATTTTCTTTCGTGCCTTCTAATATTTGTCAATGTCCAATATACCCAAGATTAATCTAACACTTCCCTAGTCCAATAAAATGGTGTTTTTACTTCTATTAAGTAGACTAAAACACATGCTGCTTGTAAGTGAATATGCCAATACATTAACACCCAATAAAATTGATAACCAAACTGTGTTGAATGACTATGAGTGTTTCCACTTTTTATATAGTAATTTTGATACGCAGGAAAACTGTCGGTTTTGAAGTCATGAGACTCAGGTTCCAAGCTCTGGTGGTCACGACCATAACTATACTTCTGTGCAATACACAAGATCATCTTGTCTACTTTGATAAGGAACTATTAAAGTGAGGCAAATACTACTTCATGTCTATTTCTTTTCAAATCATACTCTCTAGCACCTTCAAAGCCTGTGTAGGCTTTTCATAACTTCCTTTGCCATGACCAGAGTAGAATAATATATGTTACTAGTGTTACTCAATGTTGAATGTCGAGGTCAAGAAACGTGAAGAGCGTGCTCTTGAGTTCGTGACTATACTGAAGGTTTAGACGTTAACAGTGAGGTGGTAAAAACATGCCCGTTGCAATATCACTACAATAAGCAAAAAGCTACTTCAACTTATACTTTCTATTAAATAGAATACTCTTAAAATATTCAAAAAAACACGTCGTTCAAAACAGACAAGCTACGAATGACATGCTAGTATTATCACTGGGATGTTGTCAAGGCTTTGCAGTTATTATCGAGACGATAATACTTACTATATACAATAAGCTATAAGTACTCAAATAACAGTTTTTACATTGATCACTCACCGATTTTCGCTGAGTCCAACGGCGTAGTGCCGTCATTTTCTTTGCCCTCATTGAGCCCAACACCATCATAGAGCGACATGTTGAATTCGGTGTTGTTGTCTGATTATTAAGCCCCAGACTCCTTTCTTTGCTAGATACACAACTCTATTCAAATCTTAGTGGTCCGAGGCCAATCGTGCAAACCAACGCTTCTTATCCTAGAATAATTAAAATTAAGTTTTGGTTCAAAAAACATCACAACAAACGTACGTTCGTAAAATGGTCCCAACAATTTTGAGGTAGTCTTTGTGCTAGACAGAGAGTCCAAGGGCTAGAGAATGCCGGGGAATTTAGACAGTCCACGGAAATTAATACCATCATTACATGAGTAATGTCACTACCCCTATAATGGATAAATGTCTATGTCTTTCCTCTCTCCATTACAATCATATTTTCATTGCGTTGAAAAATAATGATAATGATATGGGCGAGACATCAATAATGCTTATCATGAAGCTAGGGTATAGTTTAATGCAGTTTGCCTCTCATAACTGAGTAAGATTTTGCTGTAAACGATTGGTTTTTGTCATATGAGATTTGTTAACGATACCAAGAATAGTCAGTTTTCAGAAATATTTAGTTCAAAATTTTTCGCGACCTTGTCCAACACTCCTTGCTGTGAATAATATGTGACTGGCCATTGTTCCGATATAGGGGAAGATATCCGGTTAAACAATGAATTACATATTGTTTAGAATTTTGGATTATTGCAACGAATATCTAATTGTGAAGCAATGTAAAAATATTTAAAAGATATTTAAAAGATATTTAAGCATTAGATAACGACTGCAAATTAGACGCTAAACAGCTCAGCTCGAAACAGTAATAAAATAGTTTATTGGTCAAACTCAGTGTCTTTCTCTGAAAATTCTCAGCCTGGTTTTTGTATATATTAGAGATTTGATATCATTCCGGATATCTAATGCATTTTGAAGTTTCCGACGAGTTTACTCATCCAAGGTGTGAAAAGCAAACATCTGGGGAATCACGATATAGAAACTGACTAAGTAAAAATAGCAGTCTGTATAATTATAACTGAACAATCTTTTTGTGGTACAAAACTTGGAAATCAACTTGAAAATTGGCAACATTGCGCTGAAAACATAATTAAAAGCGTATTCCGTCTGACACTCTTCAGAGTGTGAATCGTCAGAAAGGAAAGTATATGTATATGAGAACCTTTTTATATGGAACGTGTATCGAAACTAGCCAATTATAAACAAGGAAGGAAAAAAACAAAGAGATAATAAAGGAACAAAACATTATTGGTAGTGTTCAAAAGATAAAACGAACTCTGTCTGCCTACAGAGTACTAGTTTTCTTGTTTTGATATGGACAGACTCCAATGCACTTCGATAGAAGGATGATCTGCTGTGCCAATTATCCGAAAATTTTCGTCCGTACACATTTTGGCACAATGTTGGCTTATGGCAGAATCGCATGTTTTAGCAGTCATTTGGACTTTGCAAGCCCGAGATAGCTGTTCTCTAGGAGGAATTGATGCTTGGCTTACAGTGCCTGGAACATGTTTGATCCTGTCACCCAATTTTTGAGAAGTGCGCCCTACTTACCGACCTTCACATCGGCACAGAAATTGATATACTACTAAGATTTTTTTGTGGTAGGTACACAATCCTTGTGAATGGATGGCAAAATCTTGCTAGCCGTGGAAACAATTCTGGGATTGACAGCAGAGAAACACTTAACTGCAGTTTTTTTAATCTGTGTCTCTATGCAGATAGAAACAATGCCTAGCCAAGGAAGTTTTAAGTATACAGGACATTTCTGAGGCCAAAAGATTTTTCGGTTGCAAAAAAAGAATTCTAGAGAGAACAACCTCTGGATACCCGTTTTCAGTGAGAATAGATCTATTTTCCCTACTTCCGAATATAATTAAGACTTTGAACAGATGGAAAGTGCTCTATGGGCAAGTGTTCTGATGAGGTTGATTTTCCTCTTCTTTGGACAAAAAGAATCCCAACGAATGTACTGACCAGTAAAAGTAGCTTTTCGGTAAACTGTTGTTAGCAAATTAGTGTCAATTTTTTCCACTAAAACATCAATGAAAGGTAATAAACTGTCTTGTTCCTTTTCAATCGTAAATTTGAGAGCTGGATGTAACTGGTTGAGTTTTTGGAAAAACCTGTCGCATTCCAGCTCTGTTTTAAAAATGGAAAACTTGTCATCATCGTAGCGAAAATAGACAGACAACTTTTGGTTGTTTTCTTTTAAAATACGCTCCTCATGAAAGGCGACAAAAATATGTTTGCCAAAGTTGGATCCAAGGGGTTACCCATTGCCACACTATCCCTTTGTCGATACATTGTATTGCTACAACTGAATTCAACAACTCTAGTGGCACATTCCATTAACTCAACAAATATCTCCTCTGGGATGGAGGACTGTTCAACCTTTCCCCTGTACAGAGCATTGGCACATATCTTTATCGTTTCATCAAGGGGGACATTAGTGAAAAGGCTGGATATGAGAAAACAACACATAACCGCCTCACGAGAATCGATTTTGAGATTTTGAACGAATTTTGCAAAAGTGAAAGAATCTTTGATGCAGGTTACAAGACTGGTTCTAAAAGGTTAGAAAGACATTTAGCCAATTTATGATGAGCACAAGCAGTCATAGATAAAATAGGCCTTAGTGGAGTATTGTTGTTATGTGTTTTAGGTAAACCGTGGATACGTGGACGTTGAGAACATCTAGGACGAATCTGATCATGAATTTCGCGACGTAACCCATTTTTGTTTGAAATCTCTGATAGCCTGTTGTAATTTGGCTTCAATTTTTGCGATATTGTCATGGTTTTCAACAATACCTAAAAATGCGAGGCGTTTTACGAAAATAAATATTACAAATCCTCCTGCTCTTCCTCCTACGATCACTCGCAGCGGCTCATTATGCCTTGCTATGTGACCAAAGTACCCCAAACTTTTTCTTTTCACTTTCTTTAAATCTTTGCTTCTCCTCAATCATTTCTAGGACATTCCTGTTACTAAGTTTTTCCTTTCAAATGATGTTGAGCATCCTTCTCAAGCACCATATTTGAAATGCTTCAATCTTTTTTCTAGTTCTTTGTTTAACATTTCTGCTCCATATAAGAAAGCTGACTATACATAACAAACACCCGTCCTTTCCTTAGCTGCCACTCTCGTCTTGCAACTGTGTTAACACTTCCAGAAATCTATTGCTCATTTTATTCTCATTCCTTGCACTATTGGTATCTCATTACCATGGTAACAAAAACCCTCTACATTTTCAACCAATTCTTTGTTTATTTTTAATTGTGATCGTTTGCTTCCTAATTGTTTTGTTAAAAATGTTGTTTTGCTAATATCCATTGTTTAATATCAGTCTTTTAACATACAACCGTAGTCCGAACGTCATGCAATATCTGCTCTAACATAAGAAACAAATGAACAGAATAGTAAATTAGGAACTTCGCGAAGTGATGAAAGTGTACTGGAACAACAGAACACTAAGACAGTGAGAGCATGGCATCTATATTCGTAGTCTCCAAGGAAGCATATATTCAAAGTAATAGGGTGAGTAAAATCATGGAGCAAAAAGAGGTAAGCAAAGTTTAACCTTGCTCACTTTTAAAGTGTGACGTAGCGATGGATGTGTGTAAAAGTCAATGTGGCAGCTTTAACAAACCGATTTGCTTTGAGTATGGTTGGAGCTGAAAGATTGGCACATGATCGAGACAGCTGGAGAAAATTGGTGATGAGGACCACGGCTGTTCAAACATGAATTTACCATCATACTACTACTACTACTACTACTACTACTACTGTACAATGATGTCACTAAGCTTTTATCTTAGTGGTTCTGCTATACGTCAGTGCATTTATCCTAATATGAGACAAAACAACTTGTCCTCCATTGTATGAGATTTCAATTTCTTATAATGTGGTCAGTTCAAAGACTCATCTGAATGTTGCACCTTTCTCTTGTCTGCCTTGCTTTGCATACTATGTTAGAACAAGAGTTTTAGCAAATGAGTACTGTTGGGAAATTGTGAACATTTTTCTCTATTTTGTTAATTCAAAGAAATTCAACTAAAGAACAGCGACTTCCTCTAAACAGACCGGAGACTGTACCCAAATGTTATGGTAAAATCCGTATACGGCTTACCAAGCACTCAAGACCTCAATGTGATTATGTATAGTTGGAGCAGATGAAAAGATTACTTCTCATGCAATGTCTC
>JANTCA010040194.1:15137-41478 GCA_024741275.1 Chironex yamaguchii
TTACCAAGCACTCAAGACCTCAATGTGATTATGTATAGTTGGAGCAGATGAAAAGATTACTTCTCATGCAATGTCTCATCAAAACTTTATTTACTAAGTCTTTGATTGGTCAAAAATTCTTATTAATCCAGGGCACCAATAAACCTTGAGCTGGATTCGTTAACAATTTCTTCATGCAAAGAAATAATTAATATTTTTTTCGAGCTGTTCATGATTTCACAGATCTAAAACCAAAAAAAAAAATTTTACTCCCAGCCACCCCTGATTGAACTATATATAATATGCTGTATCCTAAATGAAATTAGTTATATCATAAATGAAATCAATTATATGTTATCCGAAGTAAAATGTGTTGGTAAACAGATCATCAAATATTACAAAAGCTTATTGCAGCAAACAAAAGATCTATGCAACTTTATGGAAATACAATATCAGTGTCTAGGTATTTATTCTTATATCGTGCATTTCAGTTTTGTAATATAAAACGATTTTGCGACGGTTTTTCAACACAGCCTTCAGACAGCAATTTGCTATCTTCGGCAAGTCCAAGAGCCGACAATGTTTTCTCGTTTTGTATTTGGTTGCCGACGGGGTGCCATTTGTAATTTTGGAGGATATCGCCCCCCATGACACCCCACAGCTCCATCCGTGGAGTTTTACAAATTTTGCAAAACAGCTCCTTTGGCATTTTGAATAGCTTTCGCAATTGGAGTTTGTTACCTAATGCTGCTTCTGTTCTGAAACAAATTCAGTTCAATTGCACGACTTGCATTATCTAGGACCTAAGTACTTTCACAAAAAATGCTTCTCGTATCAGAACTAACAGCCCCGCCGTCACAACACCGTGTCGCGTTCACGTTACCTTGTCACATCCATGCCTTGTTGTGCAATCACATTCACAAAAATGTCTCAAGTGTACTCTTGCAATCAGTAGCACGACTTTCTAGTGGAAACGATGAGTATCGCATCAGTTTTGTTGTAAACAGTAACTTCTTTTCACACGAATGAAAAAGGACAACATTTTTGGTGTATTGTGCAACAAGCTAAAATTTTTACTTAAAATTGGTAAAGAGAATTATGCAACATGAAACAGTTAGTGTACACGTATATCTAAGAATGTCACGAGTTGCTACACTGGCCATGTCACTGAGGGTGCAACAACAGGATCCACTTGAGAAGGGTGGGTAACCCCATTGCAAAGTTTGAGCATGTAATTTCTTCTCTTTCCTTTTCAATTACCTAATAATCTGAGTTACCGACTTTTCTTGCAACTTCAAATGAACCATTCCATTGTAAAAGGAGTTTACTTTACCAGTTGGGGAAAAGCTAAATCTGGTTGCCCCTGGATTCCCATGAGCCTCTTTGTAGTAATTTCCATTATTAGACATCTCACAGGTGCACCTTCAATCTGAGATAAAGGTAGCCGCAGGCGTCTACAAAGGCATTTGCGATTTGGAAAAAATGGACCCCTACCACCCCATTTTTAGGAGCAAAAATCAAAAATAGCTTTTTAAGTGTCGTAAATTGGACTAAGCGCCAACAAATATATTGAGCATTTGGACAATTACTATTTCAAATCGTTCATTATGTTGTTGTGTGAGAAAGGAACGTAGTTTCATAAGATTCATGAGGCGTAATTGCGACATGATAATGAACAAATTAGTTATATATCATATACATGAATACTCCGTTGCAAGTTACTCCTTGGTTGCATGCTTGGAGTAGTGTGATCACAATGTCTTAGAATAAGATTACCAATTAAAAGCACTCCAAGTGCGCAAACCTCTGCCAAGTCAGTGTTAGTATTCAAACAGCAGTGGTTTTCAAAAGATAATTTCCTTGCTAGTTCATCTAGCTATCATTACCAAATATGGTAACCGGGTTGCCATAATTGAGTAATCTTGCTAACGAACAGACAGACAGATAAGCAGAGCCCGACAAAAACACAACTTCCTGACGCAAGTAATTTCTACATTTGGACAACGGAGCCTAGGTAATTATGGAGGCAAGGGGAATATGCATCGTAATCATAGGAAATGGCATACAAAAGGAGATTCCCGTGTCTAAGTACCGAGAAGCAAAAGGATTGCCGATGACTATCGCCAATTACATAACCGTGATAGATTTTTATCATGGCAGTTTATGTTAAGCTCAAAATCGACCATGGTGGGTCAGAAGCCCCTGGTATAGATCAAACTGCCTACTCTATAATAGCGGTACCAGCAGTGATTAAGAGGCTGAAGGTTGTTTTGATGTGGGAAGAGAATTACAAATTCTGGAGCGCGGACATTTTTTTACAAAGGTTGAAGAAGTAACCAGAATTCCGAAAAGGCGTTTCAGTCAACGACACCTTTCATAAAGGAACGGCCATGAAATTGATGCTTTGACAGCAAGCGAGTGTGCCAATTGAGGATCAAATAAAGAATTATGTACCCTCAGCTTTGATGAAAATGACTGATGTCAAACCAGACAAGTTATCAATAAGCAAATATAGGCATTGTTTCATCTGCCTAGGCAAGGGGAATAGGTGAAATTACAACCGTTTAGAAAAATGTTACACCTTACCCCTTGAGTTCATCAGAAAGTTAAGAATCTCACGCCTTTTGAATTGCAAAACTAGACAGCTATACACTCTACCCTAACGTGCAAGTCAACCAACAAGAAGTCAAAATTAAACGAATTTTATTTGGTATAAAATTTTAGCATGTTCAAATTCGTTACATTCACCGACTCACCATCGGAGCTTTGAATCACAGTGGCGAGTTGTGCAGTAATGAAAGTTTCTTTCAACTCCCACCAATAAACAAGACGTTCATGTCGCTATGTTATAGCTGTCACGTACGCAAAGGCTTTGGATGCGAAAACCACTAATTCCTCTACGTGCCAAAATCATCACAGGGTATTGGCTATTTACGTCTGACGTCAATGCTGGTCAATCGCAAACTGGCATTGTTGATTAAGGGAACTTTGAAACAATACCGTCAAGTCAGTGACGCAAAAATCAAGTTACACAATACTTAACTGACGCGACCTCTTAAGCAATAAGACATTGGTATCGGGCATTTATTTTTTCATAGATTTGGCATCATGCCACGAAAATTGGAATGTGTAATGCCAGGTTTCAAAAACGTGTGACAGACGCCTGACTTGTACAGAATCGGTAACGAAAACACCTTAACGAATTAACGCAGCCGTGAAAAACTTCAAACTACGTTGAAAAAATAACTCAGGTAAAAAGCAAGTGCCTTGGCAGAAGCATAACAACTGCTGGAAAAGAAAGTTGTCGACTCAGCAAATAGTTCTAAGATATGAGCCAAGGCCATTAATATTCGAACTTTTAGGATTTCCAATGAGTCAATTGCAAGATTAACACGCCCATTCCAGACCATTCCTCAACTTGACTTGATCAAGCACAAACGTTGAGAGAGTGCGTTAATTGGCGCCAAGGCTCTTCAAGACCTCAACAATTCGTTTCTTCTGTGCTGAATTTAAGAATGTATAGTATCAGTTGAACATAAAGTATGGCAGATAAAGATACAACAGATGGAAAAGAGATGACAATATTGTGGGTTATGACTGTTGCATAACAGCTTGCTTCAATACATCTCATTGTAAAACTAAAGAGTTTATAATTTTTAGTGCCTTGATACTTAGAGAGTCATGTACGTTTTTAAAACATAATGTTGTCTGTAAAACATATTTATTGATAAAAAATAAATGGCTGTTGGCATAGGCCAGGGTCTAAAAGGAAAAGAAACCAGATGGAAAAAGAAGATGGATCTGACAGTAAACATTAAAGATCGCAGCTGACATTTGAATGTCATGTATACAGGCACCATTGTTTAATTTCATGTGGGTATTGGAACACAAAAAGGCAAGAGAACCGCAGGATGGGGTGTCATTAGGAACTGGGGTGAGGGCAGCAAAGGCTCCGTTGTATGAGCCATTCAGACTAGAGAGCAGTGGAAGACCATGATCACACACGCATTCCGGCACAACATATGATGATGCTTGTAGATGTGTAGGTGTAGAAATTATTACAGCTTTAGGGCATCATAATAAGAAAGCATTTACTTGTTAAATGGGATAGCTGATGCTTCAAAATATGGAAAAATCGGTTGTCCCGTCAAATTATAAAAATTAACATCGTTTGCGCAGTGACTGTGCAGTGTTCACATGTATAACGTGTTAATGTCTTGCCTGCATTTTTTAAGGTCAATTTTGTGGAGCCAAATCGTCCAAATACAAATCAATAACATAACGAATTCCATACAAAAAACGTGTTGTAATTCTACGTGTTTTGTTTAAAGTAGATACTTGACTGGAGATCAAATGTCATTTTATCATCCCATGATTAAATCACGCATCGCACGCCATTTTGTGAAGGTCAAAAGAGACAAAGGGACGATCCTGCGAATATAACGCTGAATGATATTGGCGAAATAGATGATTTTACTATAAATAATTTTGGTCTGCTTCTTTGTAAACAGTTGGATATTATAAGATGAACTAAATCTTAATTTTTTCCTGCAAAAGATTGTAACTTCTGGTTTCCATCTGCATGGTCTTTTCGTGAAAATTTGCGTTTGTATCGATTCAAAAATGTTCAGCTTCAAAAAAATATAGGTTAATTGTAGGCTGTGAAAAATATACCAAAGTAGAACCATCATTTTCATGTCAAATTAAATAACTTTTAGCACTAATTGCTGATCCACGTTTTATTTAAAAGATATTAAATTCAACTTTATTATTGTACATATGAATTATGTGGTGCAAAGATAAATAAACAAGGATGACCTTATACCACAGAGTTGCTCTATGAAAAATTGGTGTTGGAGGTGGCAAATCGTCCGCCAAAAACTATGTTCATAAGTTATCTCTTCATTTGTTAGCAGTTTAGCCTACAGCACTGTTGCCCAACAGGACACGGAAACCAGTAAGCCCACAGGAAACTTTGGCACGCTGTTAGCAGTTGATGATGACATGATGCAAAGTTCAGTATTTATAGCTGACAATTGTTAACAAGTAGTTTTTGAAAATGTTCACTTTCTAAGATAGCGGGGAGGTAATTGCCCTCATGCTCTCTGTACAAGAAATACTTGCTGCAATTGAGAATTTAATAGACACAGTGACAGACACAATGAGGTACAAGTTGTGGAATGTACAAGTACAATGAGACAAGTTTCCTATCTGAATGTACAAGGAATTCTAGACGCTTTTCTTTGTTCAAGATCGAGTTATGATTGGATTATGGAAACAATGCTTTATAAAGCTATGGTCTCATTCTAGTTAGAATTAATATGACAAATGATAAACGTACTCTACCTGTGAACGTAACAACCAGGTTAATAATTCTCAGTAAAAGAAAGCATCACACAAATTTATCAAACTATTTGTCTAACGTTTTTTCTGACACTTTTGAGATCTTGAAAGTAGAGGTCTCGGGTTCAGCCCCTGCCCTGGACATACAATTTTTGTCTCAGATATACAATAATTTAACTGACCGACCACAAAACAGTGACACTGTCATGTCTGAAGATGCAAAAATGTTCGAGTTCATTAACATAGTAAATTCAATGTTGGCTCCAGAAAATCCATCTAAAGTATTGCTACAACAGAAAATCCATTTGAAGTATTGCTATAACAACTGGGCCAGAACAGACCATAGAAATAATGGAACAGACAAACCTCCACCAGGTCAATTGGGTCGCGTGGTATTCCCACTTTCTCAATAGTCAAATGACCTGCGCCGAACAGGCGTCATGGTAACTGGCTTATCCCATCAAAGATTTCCTCACTAGTTGTGGTTTTATGGAGATATTATTAACAATTAAACTTTTAAAATGATCCAGAATCCAGAAAGATTTCCGGATCAACATCATAAGGTATTACGTTCTTCCTTACACCAATAGATATCTCTGGTAATAAGTTGTAAGAATCTAATGATACCGTTTTGCGTATAGTTAGTAACAGACAAACAAACAAGCAAGCAAAACGGTAACGACAAGAATACCTTCTCAGAGGAAGCAATTAATGCGATACAAATTCAATTATTAAGAGATCCCTACGTACCGCACTCATGAAATCATGGCATAGTTGGTGAGGAAATCATTACCCGAAGGTAATGGTCAGACTGCATAAGGTACAAATAAGGAGAACGCCTTTTTCTGTTTTCGTCTCTGGGATGTACAAGGATACGTTCACACGCTTATGATGCAAGTAACTACTTCATTGTGTAAACAGTGGTGGGTTAAACCCAAGTGCTATAGCATGCGTATTGCCAAAACTTGAGTAAGGCACACTTGCTTGTCTAAACAGCAAATTGAACATGAAAACTTATTCTGTACATCGTTTTATGCTAGGTTGCATGCATGTTCCACAGCACCTGGCCAACACTGATACAACACACGAAGTGCTTTCTTGTGAATCGGATTGCAATACTCTCTAAGTACGCAGGTACGAGGGCTCCGCCTATACGTTTTGGTTGGCTGGGAAGGGCATCAGAGATCGGATAGGGGGTTCCACGGCACGAATACCGGTAATAGCAATGTACAATGTTTGGGACTCCTGATATTTCACGAGCACCTAACTAAGGTATCAGATGCATGCCTTGTCCTTCGCTCTGTTTGTAACCTATCCTCAGAGCTGTCAAAGTAAGATCGAGCAGACGTAAAATTATGATTGTGAAAGGTGGTCTCACGGTGTAACGTATCTTCTGTGAAGTTAAACAGCTCGATAGGAAAGGGAGAAAGACATTGTAGTCACTCAGCCCAGATCGGATACTAATGATATCTTGGTGTTCAATGTCTATCAATTAGTATACACGCTAACAAAAGGCGTGTGTTTTGTACCTACGAGTCATACATTTATCGACGTTTGCACAGGCTGTATATAGAATTAAACAAGGTGATGTTGTGTTATGGATAAAAATAAAGCTGTGATTATGGCCATTAGCGCTATGTGTATAGGTTTACGACAACAGATCCGACGCCTTTTACTGAGCTAAACAGTTCCAGTTCGAAAGACCGTTAGCCATTAGGTTATCTTTCACTAAATGTCTCTCGTCTATTAAAAATTTTGGCAAGCAATGCACTTCATTATAATAGGAAAGGTTAAAAGATCATAAGTGCCTCAAACCTGAACTTTCGGTTTAGGGGTTTTTTAAGGCCTGACGCACCGGCCTGTAACCCTCTTCCCGACGGTAAGGTCCGTACATACCATTGCCCATCTCGATTTCTATGCATCGATGGCGGTATTCATAATGCCACCGCTCATTTATTTCCTGCTAGTCATACAACAAAAGCCCCGCTAATGATGCCAATTAATCGAGTACAATTCACTTCTGACTAAATTTGAAGGGACACTTTAGAACACTTGATATTATCACCCATCTGCTTTCTTCCTCTGACGTCAATGGCATCGTGGAATTAGCCTTTGCATTTCCCTTGGTATTCAATTTGTTTTACCTGAGACAACCACAAAAGTTGATGTAAGATGACCTATTAAAATGCTGAACGGAAACATCCAACTGACAGAAGCCATTGCGCTTGGATGTAGCGCGACGTGGAGCCATTTGTACAAGGTTCACATCTCATGACCTTTGGCTCATTCATAAGCCAACACGTAACCAACCATGGGACCAGCCATGATTCTCATCACCAATATCACAAATCGTATTTTTAAGGATAATCCACACGCTGTTTACCTCAGCACGGGATCTTGTCTCTTTTAAAAAACAAAGACATGCTCCACACTCACATCGAATGTGATCACGCCAGGCATCCCTGCCCATATACGGTCATAGCACTGCCTCGACAAAAAGTGCAAAGCACAGTATATAGGTATTATTTGTGTGCACGAGAGTGGCATCAATGACCAGCATCGAGTCATGTGACTCAGTGAGTCAGGGCAGGAAATATGCCTTTGTGATGGTTCAAGGCGAAAAACACAAAACATTAAGATTCCCTAAAAGCGTCACATGACTGGAGTTGGTTTTGTAGGTCTCAGCGGCAAAGGCTATGACTTTCAAACTCGAGCCGCCCTAATAGTTATTTTGTCTTGTGAATTAAGGTTGAGACGACACAGTTAAATGTCACCCTTACGCTTGGCTTGGCATGCAAAGGTGGTACATCACTCACGTAAAGTAAAATCGTTGTAGTCCTTGGGCAGCCAGACGCGATTTTCAATTGATGACTCTTGGGACAGTGGTCAAAATAGCTCTGTGCGTTCTGCATAGGACAGCATGGAAGGTAAACTTCAATGGTAAACAAAGATTGTGTGATATCATAAAAACGTGACAAACGATTGATAGGTATTGAACATAGAGTTAGTAGTTACCTTACTAACTCTATGGTATTCAAGCATGATAGCCAAGTTCAAGCAATCTTTTGCTATTAACAAACAGGGATATTGTCAGGGTTAACATGAGTACAGCACGAAAAAACTGGCCGAGTACATGGCTACACGATGAAACTTACTGTGACATGGTCCAAAACTGTTTACCAATTTCATTCCTTCCAGGGACAGTTAAGGGGTGGGGCAAGGCCTTGGGTTACGCACCAAGAAGCGGGCTCCCACCAATTTAGGCGATACATTTTCATAGAAAAAACAAGTAAATGTAATGTATGTGAGTTGAACACTTGGTACTTACCCTTGTATACACCCTAACCGTCATTAAGAGCGCTCTACACAAAGGGATTTAGGTTACTAATCTGTGGTGCATGCAATAGGGCCCCTATTGGCCCCTTGAAACAATTTTAGACCCCTACAGCTATCAATCAGCCCTCCAGCAAGGTGATCCCTGGGCCTTGTACATCCTTAATCTGGCACTGTTCGCAAAATCTCATTGACTATCACTTCCAATGGGGGGCATAAAAGGGGGACCCAGGCACCCAGGTTGATGAGCCACAGCACCCCATTAACAACAATTAATATGGCATTTTAGATTGATCTCCATTAAAGAAAGGGTGCATAAAAGGCACACAGGACCAAATATATACATATATATATACATATATATAATTATATAAATTTAACAATGCACGTTCTCCTTGCGAAGCACCTTGATGAAACAATTTCACCCTCACAAGGGTGACTATTGGACACTGTGAGAGTAAGAAGTCAACAAACACTCACAGAATGAATTTAAAACTCTTTAAAACTTTGGGCATATGACGAAGTTTATTGTGGCCAGGCCCTACATGCTATTCTCATCTAATAAAAAATGTTTACTTTTACGATGCCACGTCAAAAAATTCTGTTAACAGTCACATTTTCCAAGTATCCACTCACAAGAAGTACCGTGTCTTCTCTCCAATATGTCTCACAATGGACAAAACAGTATCCATGCTACATAGTGAAAGTTAATTTTCCTAGATAGCTTTTGTAACATTCCATTACGACCACAAAATAGTAGGTTTGCGGGGGCTATTGCACCACTATTTTTGACAAATGATGTTCCTCAGGATTTACTCTGCTTTATACAATAACTCACAAAATTATCAAATTTCCTGATCTCTAGCAGCAATCAGGATATTGAAAAATACATTCTAAGCCAAAGTAAAGGGTGTGATCCCAAAATGTTAATGGGGCAGAGTCACCGGACCCCATTAAATTCCTACCCCTCCCTACTCTATTTCCCTGGTCACGTCACTGCAACACACCTTCATTGCAGTCAAAACCCAAACTAACACTACAAAATATGGCATTTCAACTTCTGCAATGATGCTGGAAAAATATGTCCTGGTGCAAACGTGCAATTTGTAAACTGTACAAGTGTAAAGGGTTATGTTGGATGTCAACAATAAATTGGAAATTGGCATTTGAATATATAAACAGGACATAGGGAGGTGGAAAGTTAAAACTACTAATCACTTACTTGTTCGGGGAATATTTAATTGACTGTATATACTAGAGTTTGTCACTCAGACTTACCCTGTCAACTGTATTAGCAAGTTCTTCTCACTCAATATCCTAGTCAATAAGGTTGTCAAAGTATGAAGCCAGCTTAAGTTTTGCCACACAACAGTTCAGGCGCAGTTTTAAAGCAACTTATGAATCCAATTTTTTATCGTTTTCAATCTGCTAGACCATTCTCAAAATAGATTAAACTTCAGTCCTATTGTAGGGAGATAGTTACAGTGTCACTCAATAACAGGTTAGGGCCTGTCAGAGTGGGGATATCTTGCTAATAATGTCCATCTTTCTCTCAACCTTATTGTTTTATGCAAAATGAGGCCCTGATTCAAACAATATTTAAAAGTCAAAATGGGAGGATACCTGAGCCAACTATGAGAGTCATGAGAAAAGATGGGTTGGAATTATTAAAATGCTACCCATATACACTTTTCCCGTCCTAAAAGTCATTTGGATAGCTCGTAAGACATCCGTAGGATAGAGAAAGTATGCCTACTTTTATGCCAGCAACATCGTTCGATATTCTAGAGCTGAAGTACAAAAAATGCACGTGCCCTGTAGTACAACTGCCATTAGTCACGCGGATGGCAATATCTCCCAACACCGCAGTTCTAATACATTTCCACGCGTGCTACGGAATCTGGTATTTTTGCTTGCCAATGAACCTGATCCTTCCACCCATACCACTGCACATATATCATGAAGAGTACACTTCATGTGTAAATACCAAGCAATGCTAGGTAAACACTCACCACGCAAGATAAGGAACGGTCCATCAACACTGGCTGGCTAATGACTTCGTGAGAAAACTTAAAAAACCCAAATTCACTCAACCTCACCATAAACACTGTTCCTCTCTCCTCCAACTGACAAGTTCAACATAAATTTCTCTTTCATTTTAACTTCTCACTTAGAAAAAGTTGACCTCCAATTTCATGAAGCCATAAGTTTCCATTACCATATACAAAGAAAGTCATAGGCGACAAATCCACCACGATTAAATCTCATTGATCCCTCTCATATCTATAAATCTTTAATTCGGATACATATTTACAGCAAATATAATAAGATCGTTGGGTCTTATGAAAATGTCCAACGACCAGAACCAGACTGGTGTCCTTCAAGGCACAATCCAGTTACGAACGCTGACATAACATAAAAAATTGTGATCTTGTTGGTGCACCTCTCTCTGATGTTTTGCTGAGAGGAGCCTTACGACGGGATGAAAACTAAAGCCACACCATTGTAAAAACACCTGTTACTATATTCTAAATGACACAGACAAAAGTAGGCCATTTCGGGATAATTTCTACGCCCTCGTAACTGCGTCAAACTTTAAGTTTCTGTTCTCGGTTGGCAATCGTTTCATGATATCTTTTTAAGATCTTTGGAATGTCATGTTATGTTCTGAAAACATTCTTCGTGATGTACATTCGATATCGTGCAATTTTGAAATTGAACGTCCTCACCTCTCCATATACAACGGCTTAAGAAACAAAAAAAGGTTCAACTTGGCGGTTGATTGGAACCGTCCTTGACTACGACACGCGTTTACTTTACCAGGATCAAGTATACTCTGCCACCCATTTCGATAAGTCATGGCATTCAGTCACTGTCTCAAACCTTTTCTTCGGGGTCATTCTCATACTTACTGATCAAGTCAGCATGCCAGGAGTGGTTGCGAAATTTATCACACACATTTTTAGTCCCATTGTCCATTCAATTCCAAGGAGCTATGTCCATGAACAACTTGACTCACGGCAGAGCACTTTAATGTTTCACAAACATGCAACCACTTTGCAATCGAGTAGGCTTTCGCCATCATTATTCTTGTTTAATACTAATTGCCGTTGCTTCACTTGGCACATTAATGATGAGTTCAGGCGCAGATAAACGAGGACTCGGTAATCGTGTTGAGCGAATAACCGATGTGTGATTTTGTTGTACTACCGTGATGGGTACAGATATTTCAGGCTTGCAACTAGGTGTGCTGTTTACAACTTCCGTCCCATTTGCAGCTCGAGAATCGTCCACTACCGTGTTTGCTTTTTCAGAGTTTATTTCGTTCCTTGGTGAGGCTACAATCTGCAAATTACATGGAACTGTAAAACCCCCATTAGTGAAGAGGGCTCGTAGCACATTCAGCTCCTTGGTTAAAAGGGTCACACGCGTTTGAAGGTCTTCGTTTTCTTTGGTTAACTGTTCAACACGTTTCTGAGTCTCTAGAATCCTTTGCTTTGATCGATCACGACTTTTCTTTACAGCTAAATTATTTCTAGCACGTTTACGAAGATATTCCTCGCTATGTTTATCAGCAGGCGCTTTCGACTTCGAGTTAACAGTGATCATACGTTGGTCTGATGAAACTGATGTAAAACTATCGTCGTCTCTTACATCATCCATAGGCAGACATCCATCCGAATCATCCATACTCTACTTGTTCTTTTAATAATAATTTTTATTATTTTCAGCTGATGATACTTGGTTACTCTTTCACGTTGAGAAGAGAATAAATATTTCACTCGATTACGCAAGATATATCCCCGTTTGTGAAACTCACAGAAATCGTCAGGTTCAGAACCAAGTGAGACGGAGGTGATGGTTGCGATGATTGCGTAAGGACTATTTGCGGATCAAATACTAGCACGGGGGGACACAATTTTTCCCGCCATTACACCATCATAAATGGCCAAGAGAATAATGCCAATACTCGTAACAACAAAGCGTGTAACAACACACGCCAACGTAGTGTTAAAAATGCATTTTGAGACCTGTACGCACCGTTTTGGGGGAAAAAACAATTTTAAATATAAGTATTACCCCTTTACCTCAAACTGACACCATATTGCAAGCTGTAAAATCGACCAGCCCTATGCGATGAGCATTACCTAAAGCGGCACTTGGGCTTTGTAGACGAAGGAGGACTTCATTGTCAAGCGCGATGTGCTACTTACCAAAGTGTGGTTGCAAGGGAAGCCACGAGCTACATTCGTCTGTAAACGGAGAAAGTAACAGGAATACAATTTAAAGTTATAATGTGTCTACTGGAGCATCAGACGTTGTCACAGGAAAATCCAACGCATACCCGTCATTCAACCATGATCGTTACAGGCATGACAGCTTACGAACTTTGAACTGTTGCCACGGGTAACAAATGATGACACTTAATTGGGCAGCTGTGAAGCCGCGGGGAAATAGGAGGACTGGTCCCCAACTTTTTTGCCAACATTCTTTACTGCGTAAGAAACTGTAACATTACTACAAGAAAGCTTTTAAACAATTTGAAGCCAGAACCGTTTTTTCTGCTAGGTTTTAAATACAGTGTTTCTTTTGCTGTTTTTTGGATACAAAGTTCTAATGTTTTACGGGTTATCCAAATATCTAACTTCTCAACTCCTTTATCAATTCGTAAAGATATTAAAGGCCCCACCGTTCTTATAACTAAAAAAATTCCTGAAAGAAAAGAAGGTGCCCCGTAATAGAAAAAAAGAGCATTTCCAGTGAGAAGTAGGGCGTGATACTAAAAAGCGTTCCCGGATTCCCTGAGTTTTTTCCCCCGCCTTCACTTTTTGCCCGCTGACACCACAAGAGATCAGCAAATGATCTCCTGATCAAGTAAATTAGTAGACAAGGGATTTACAATGAGGCACTTCTTGAAAAAGATAAAAGCCGAAAGAAATACCTTTGAACGTCTTAGAGGCAAATCTATTGAAAACACGTGATCGTGGTGCTTCGAGGTTTTATTTACAGACGAAGCTACAGGCAGAGGAAGTTTCTTGGATATGCTACTAACAAATATTAGAACGAGGCTGATAATCTTCAAAGAAAGAGACACGATTTTAACTAATAACAGGGGGCAAATGCGGGGGTGTGGAGTTGTCACCCATCTCAATAATTTCACCACTCGGTCCCAGTCGCAAATTGATAGAGATAACTGATCGAATTGATCTGGAGCATGCTATTACCTAATGGGAAAAAGCAGCCAAAAAGTGAACGCTTAAGAAATTAACAAAATTAGTTCAAGCGTATTATATATCTGTTAAGATATTTCAAAAGATGTAACACTCTTTATCTGCTATGCATCCTGTTCGCTTCCCGTGCCATCTGGCATTCTTACCTACATCTACACTTTCAAAATCGTCTAGAAAATTTTTCAAGGTGATTTTTAAGTTTTGTACCACAAAGAAATTGTTCATCTACACTTCCACCTACATTCATTATAAAGATAGAATAAAAAGCTAAGGTGATGTAACTACTTGAAGACAATCTATTCTTCAAGGTCGGATGCCCAACTTGTCATGACTTAATGAACACGAGTTTATGAGTTGTGGTCTAGGAGTGAATCTTTATGAGCAGGCTTGCATGCCTTCAGAACGAATTTGGAGAGCTTTGGAATAAACGCCCGTGATGCCTTTGTACAGTTGTATTTTTGCCAAGTTATCGCTACAGACACCTGGGTTCTTTCCTTGTTTTTATTCTCGTGTTCTGTAAACTGAGATGTTTTTATTGTTTTTTGAAGCTTTGAGAATGGAATTAGCTGCCTACGACGACAATAACTTTTTCGCTAAATGTACATGCTCAATCTCATTTTCGTGTTATGCGCCGAGTAGAATGTGCGAACTTCAAGGAAATGTGAGAGCGGCCCCAACAAAATCTATTTCCAAAAATCAGTCCGATGTGGCGCACACTCGGTTCCTTTACCTCCCTCCCCCCCCCCCGAGAATTTGGCATTTGCTTCCATGACTAATAAGCTATTATTCTAAAGTTTCTTTCAAGATTGTTAAAAAGTTTCCTAAAAGTACAAAACTTTTGTAAAATTGAGAATCAAAATATTACAGGGACCTTTATCAAACACCTCAGCAATTAATAAGGATTTTGATGAGGATGCGTCAAATGCGTCAATCATTGTTACGTTTCGTTAAATACAATACGTAAATGGACAAGGATAGTTCTGTCAAAGAACAGCACATCATGTTTAAGGCATTCACACTTGAATTCAAAACTACAACGAGTGTAAACAACAATATCAAGAAGCAGGCTGATAATCTTCAAAGACTGATAATCTTCAAAGTAAAACTGACATCTATAAAGCTTTTCGTCTGACAGTGATCACATTGATTCGTCAGCATTCAGTAACACAAAATAGCAGAGTTTGTATTGTAAGCTACAATAGAAAATTGGCCAATAAAGAAAGCAATCAACCAAGTATTGGGCGAGAGAAAACAAAGAGAGAAACTACAAACGAATGAAAGAGCGACAAAAAAATTAAGATGATAAGATAACCGCCAAATCGGACTAGTGGAACAACCCGAGGGGAACCACGAATTCCTTCCAATTGTAAACCACCTCCAAAATACCAATACGAAATTTTGAGCTCCGGCATACAAAGTTTATAAGATTACAAAACCCAAAACAACACAGAAAAATGCTCACTGAGTGGAAAACAAGGACATAAATCCCGAAATTGTAAAAAACCAAACTAAAATGCCAGTTGTGTGATAACTTGGTCATGTACAAAGTACATGTACAAGGACCAATTTTACATTCGTCCCCAAAACGCAAGAGGAGCATTCAAAACCACATCAACTCCTTGTAGACTCTGGAGCAACTTTTCATATCTTAAATGACGAGAAATATTTTACATCCTATGACTGATGTAAAATTGAGTTGTCTGATGGTCGAAGAAGCAACACGATTCCAAGAGTAAGAGGCAACGCAAAATTTATTATCATCGATACCACAGGGAAGCAAAATGAAAAAACCCTTAAAAATACCATACTATCACCGGAATTCTTTACGAGTCTTTTTTCCTTATGTGCAGCTACCGATTGAGAGGCTAATGTAATGTTTTCTAAAGGATCTGCTAGACTTCTTGCCGGAGATACTCACTTTGTTATACTTCGTCATGGGAAACTTTACTTTTTCAACGGCTCAAATTTGCATGGCAGGAGCACTGGACCAAGTCCCTAGGACATATGAACAAGCAAGACTTGTAAACAGAACAAGATGACGAAGGTCCCAAAATCGATGGACGAACATGAACAACATGCAACCAAGCCCCTACAATGGGTACAGTCTAACATTTGTGGGCTAATCAACCCCCGATCAAGAGAAGGGTACAGATATATCATAAATTTTGTCGATGAATATTGGAGCATGTTAATTGTTTACTTTCTAAGATCTAGGGACGAGGCACACAATGCTTTGAAGAATCTCCTTGCAGATATGGCCCCTGTAAGTTCTGTAAAACAAGTTCACAGCAACAACGGGGGAGAGTACTTATCACAAACTTTCCAGCTAGTTTTGCTGGATAATATAATAAACCAAAGAACTACTGCACCATAGAGCCCATATTGAACATGACAAGTCAGTATTTCATTGAAATTAATTAATAGCATTAAGGAATTGCTACATAATGAATTTCGTATGGAAGATTGAGGGCCATTGCAGTGGTTTCGGGAATCCAATTTGGAAAACTAGACAATGGCAACTACGAGATGAACATTATTTGAAAGTGATTCTAGAGCGATTCTCTATGATGGATTGCAAACCTGCTAGTACACCAACAGAACAGTGTCTGACTCTCTACTCAAGAAAAGAATACCAGACAACATCAGATTTCCCTTACCATGAGGCAATAGGGAGGGAGTCTTGTTTACTTGTCCACAGCTACAAAACCAGAAATCAGTTGGATTGTATCAAAACTCTCACAGAGTATGTCGCCAAACCAACACAAGCTCACGTTGCTGTTGTGAGAAGAGTCTTCTGACAGGCACACAAAGCTACAAGCTTGTTAACAAAGCAACAGACAGCCAACTGATAGGTTCCACCGATTCTTATTGGGCAAATAGTCTTGAGAACCGAAGACCCCCTTCAGGTATTGTCAGAGGCGTCGTTGACGGCGGGGAAGGGGTAGGGAGGGCCATGGCCCCCTGGTTTAAAAATTGTTAGATTTTTGGAAATTTTAGTCGGAAAACTTAGCTGTCGGTAAACATGGACAAGGTGAAACATGTTCCAGTGAAAAGATAACTTGTTTGACTTTGAGGTTCTCTAACATTTGTAAACTAAATGATATATCTGGTCATCATGGAGGCCTGCGGATCTTCTATACCCGTTAAAGTTCTCTTTGGTACACTGGAGAAGCTTCATACTTTCTTTTTGACATCTAGAAAGTGTAGTGACATTCTGCAAGATGTCCAGAAAGAAGCTGGCATTGGAAAGGTACATAGGCTTTAGAGATTCTCAACAGCACAATGGTGGTCACATCAGAAAGCTCTGAAGACTGTCTTCTTTGCTCAATCTGGCAAGCTGTATGATTGCTTTAGAGATGAATTTGAGCACTGCTTAACACCTGAGCATAGCAAAGGAACAGTTACTGATACAGAAGCCTTACTGCAAAAAAGATCTTGCTTCGATATGGTCGTAATGGCTCATCTATTTCACAAGATATTCACCATCACTGATCCTGCATCCTTGTATCTACAGTCTGAATAGATTGACATTCTAACAGCAATAAGACTGGTTGAGACAGTGCAATCACAGCTCGTCAAACTTCGAGGCGAGTTTCAAAATGTTTTGAAAGAAGCAAAAGAATTTTGTGCATCTCATGAATTAGAAGAACGTGTTGTCGCAGAGAGAGGACTTAGAAAGATAAAGAGGATGCCGGTGAAGTTTGCAGCCATGAATTGGAGGGAAATGCTCAATGTCAATACAGAAAAAACCCCTTATCTTTGCAATTGACACAGCAGTATTGTCTATTAGAAGGCGCTTTACGCATAAAGAAAATTTAGCTGATTTTGCATTGGTGGATCCGGAGATATTTGCAGACATAATAAGTACAGAAGATTTGACTTCAAATTTTCAACAACGTCGCAAAAAAAACTATGGCTTGGATGCATGGAAACTAAGAGTGGAATACATATCGTTTATAGAGAGCTATCAGAGGATCAAAGAACCACTAAGCAAAGCTCAAACTAAAGACATAACATGGTTAGAAAATGCAGATATCAAAAGAGAAAATTTCATTACCGTGCTGCAACTTATTTCAAAAATTAACTTTTATACAGCATAAAAATCTCTACAGCCTTTACAATATACTTGTAACATTACCTATTGGATCAACAAAGTTCGAGCGTTCATTCTCAAAGCTCAAGATAGTTAAAAACAGGTTGTGGTCATACATGGGTCAGCCTTGTCTGTTTACATTGATACTAACTAGCGTTGAGTATGAACTGTTGTCTTGTGTTGATTACGAGGCAGTTATTGACGCATTCGCAACATCACCGCTCTTGAGAAAGCTACATATGCTTTAAAAACAAAGCATTAATCGAAAGAAATTCTCAGGCTTATAGAAATTTTGCTTTATTTTTTGCCTCCTAATTTTGTAAATTTCGAAAGCTGATGTAAAGTCATGTGCCAAACATATCTACTACGTGATGAGCCAAGATATCCAAAAAGTGGACTTTGTCGGAAAATCTTAGAGCTTGCCCCCCTGCTCTATAAGTACAACGACGCCCCTGGGTTTTGTCATTACTCTTTGAAGTGCACCCATATTGTCGAAAGCACGAAAACACACAACTGTTACCGTATCATCTTGTGAGGTAGAATATATAGCTCTTGCCGAGATGACCAAAGAAATGACTTACCTTGGATTACTATGTTCTGATATGGACATAATTCGAAAGGGAACATCAGTTGAATGCATTGTGACAACCAAGGAGCAAAATTGCATTGACATCTGTGAGATCCAAGAGACATCAGCACACAAAATAGATTGATGCATCTTATCACTTTGCACCTGAACAACGTATTGTACTCGAGTATGTTGCAACTAAGGAAAATGTAGCTGACATCTTGACAAAATCGCTCATTAAGACTGCACATCAGAACTTAGTTAATGTTCTTAGATTTGAACTTAGATTTGGAGGGGGGCATGTTCAGAGAACAATTCCATGTCCATTTACGCATTTTACTTAAAACTAACAATGATTGACGCATTTGACGCACCCTTATCATATAAGTGCTAAAACGTTTGATAAAAGTCTCTCCAAAATTTTGATTCTCAATTCTGTCGTGTATTACAAAACAAACTAGATCGTTAATGAATATCTTATAGTTCTTTATGGAGTCGCATAACTTTACTCTAACACTGTTTCTAGTCAAGTGCAGACAGAAGTGCTTATCCAACAGGATAATATTATTAGACTTTTAAAGCAACATTAAAATGTTTGGATCAATTAAGCGTTCACCATCATAGTTTGCGTTAAAGTCCTCCGCCACACCAATCGCTTGACTGAAAAAGGGGAATTTTGGTAGCTTTTTTATGTTTTATAAATGTTTAATCAAAATCCGGACGATTTAATGTATCAAAAAGCGTGAATAAAATTGTCAAATAGATTGGTCTTTTATCTCTCGCTTTTAGTAAGCTTTCAGATTTTTCCCCGTAATAACCCTGAAATCGAGTTATTCGTCATCGTGGTGATGTAGGGAAATTCCTCTTGAACAGTCCTTTAAAATAATTGCTTGCATGGGTCAACAGGGACTGCGTCACAATAGCAGTCGTGAGCAATGGCGTAGCGTCAGGGTATGAGTGGTATTCAGTGAATACCCAGGGATTTTAGGGAAATCGTATTTTTCAGTTATAATGGTATTTGTGTCGACTAAATGTTTACTCATCAATCATAAATTTTAAAGCTGAAATTTCATCCAACCTTCTGCAATTTATTTTCAATCTTTTTCAACATTTTCCATTAACTTCTGTCAAAAGTCAGCTATTAATATTTGTGTCTGAAAAAGAATTTTCTTTCATTGAAATATGAGAGAAAATCGCGAAGAAGAAGGCCATAGGCCATTGCCGTTTCCTTTTGATATGCAGCAATGTCACCAAATAAGCGGTGAATCCCTTCCTACTGGACTTAACTAATCAGAGTGGAGATTTTTTTACATAATTTGCTCAATGTTGTAGCGGCAGGGCATTCAAGGTATACAAATAACCTACAATTTTTCACAGAGAAAACTTGAAATCATAAACCAAATTAGAATTTGTGTTATAAAAAGAGAAACCAGTCTCTGCTGCATCGTATGATAAAAAGATTTGCTATTGTATTCGTTATACTTATATCTTCTCAAATACAGACCAAACAAGCCTGAGACTCAGTTTACAGATATTTATTTACTAAAGAAATTGAAAACAGTGTTTAAGTTGTGAGGAAAGAAGCAGCTGAGAGAAATTTGAGACTACTGAAAAACAGTTCCCTTTTGAATAGGGATATGTCACGAATATGTAGCGAATCTCGTCCGTCTTGATGACACCAAGCAAAATTTACGTGTAAGAATGTACTAACAGATTATAAAAACGAGTACAGAAAAGGTGCAATCTGAACTTAAAAATATGCCCTCTTTACAAACAGTTTCAAGTCCTGCCACCTTTAGCTGCAATACCCCATTCCGTAGCCGTAGCCCCCCAATCTCATCCTTACCTAATCCACCCCACCCCCTAGAGAATACCCACTAATGAAAGTCACGCTATGCCACTGGTCGTGAGACGTGGGTTCCTAGCCAATGTGGCCAAAATCAGTAATTTTATTTCTGCTCAGTGCAAAAGATGACCTTGTATACTTCTATCTGGAACTAGAGAAAACAGATTTGCATTTTTCAGGCCTAACAAGTTTAAAAATTTTACATCATTCTAACTATAGACTTATAAAAGTCGATGATTGTAACCAAACCATTTTTCCCATGATTTCAAAGTTAGGAGATCTATTTCTTTTGTAATATCCACCAGCTTTGAACTCAACTGTTCTCAATGCCCCGTCCCTATAGTATTTGTCCTGTTTGGAATTGTTTCAAACGATGGAGGATAAGGTTTATTATTTGTCTGGACATAACTCTATCCTAAGCCTCGTTTATCATTAGTAGCGAATATCGCAATTGCCCCTGCCAAAATCATGTTTGTCATGTTAGAATTTTGAGATAATTGTCTACCAAAACACCTGGCAAATTGAACTATATTGACGATATAGCGGAAGTGTGGGATGCCTGAGGTCAGCACTTTCGAATGCCTTGTCAATTATTTCAGATGGCTTCAGTTTTGGATCGCAGCCCAGGGCACCATAGTACAAGAACTAAGAAGCCCCGACCAAAATTGTATTGTGTACTTTACGATACTTTGTGTAAAGGTTTTCTTGGGCCATCCTTAACCCGTTATTAATCAGTGTTACTACTTATTACGTATTTTGCGTGAGAAATAAAGAATGGACACATCCAGAACTAATGAAATTTTAGAAAATGTAATTGAAATTCTTGGAAATATTGTGTTACTTAAGTTCGTTTTTCTCAAGGCAAAGATTCAAGTAGTCAATTCCAAGTTACCTGTCAAGTGAGACTTGAAATCGTATTTTAACGTCATAAAGAAATAAATTGAATTTTCACACAAATTCCTAGATTTTTTCCTATTTGTTTATTCGCTATTCATCTTAAAACGTTATTGAAACATAATTATCGAAATGTCATGTTATAGAAAGCATGGCTAAACTTATGCTTTCCATGTACGTCCACATATCGAGGTTCTAAAGAGTCTTCCCCCTGTAGAGCTCACTCTGCTCCGTGTGTCCCTACATAAGGGCTCCATCATAACTAAACTTCTAAGGGATCTCCTTTATGCCACTCCACGTTTGTCTGACAAAAGTCGTTTCAAGACTTAAAGAAATGAGAGGTTGTTTTTCATTAGTCCAAGTTCTCAAATTCAGCTATCGTAGCAGGCAGATTCAGAGATGGATGGCCTTGTAAAGCCACACGGGCTTGGACGAAAACTGTTTGCATGATTTTCTCAATTCGTCAATAACTTTGTCGCGTGTGACAAAGTAAACTAAAATAGACGCTCACAAAATTATGGACACATTAATAAACAAATGTGTGGAAATCTTCAGAAATTCGGAAAGCGGATCTAATTGGAAAAAATCCATCAGATTCTTTGTTCAACACGACGTAACTCATTTTGTTTGTGACCAAATCGTTTTTACTTGACGTAAGGCGAGGAATTATAGGTCCATTATTGTCACAGTTATTTTATGTTCCAAATTACGGCATGTCACCGAAAATCAACATTACAGTTTTCTCGTTTGCTTGGTCACCATGACCAATTCTTAAAGAAAATCAAAAAATGGACTATTTTTGGTGTCAATGTTTTTCTCGTGAATGAATGAGTAACGGCCAAAGAATGCTTTCATAACTTCTCATGTTTATTTAAATTAAGTTGATTGGTGTTACCCCCCGATTTTTAATGTCGTTGTCTAGTTTCCAGGACCTACTCTTATAAATTGCACAACGCCATTGAGAAATTTTGTCGGAAGCATGGCCGTGATCGTAGTTTGCACTGAGTACAAAATGAAGGTGAACTTTGAAAACATGTATGAAGACCGAGCTTCTGCTTTAGAGCCTAGAAAACCAACTATGTTATTTTACCAGGAAACGCCCATCAGTAGCTAATCTCTGCTTTACCAGGTTTTGAGCCTGCCTGGGTTATCAAAGTACTATTTTTTAAGGAACTGTGATTATGAAATCTAGTCCTGCCATGCTTATCAATACACAGTAACACCTGTTATTATATGAACTACCAATCGTTTCCCTGTTGCTTTGGAAATCGAAATCTTGTAAAATATTTGTTTCATAAAGTAAATTAATCGTACTCCCATTGCAGTTGTAACTATGCAAACCAATGATGGCTTGTTGAAACGGTTTCATTTGTTCAAAGCAAAGCCATGCATTGTATTTTTGTCACCATTTTAACGGTATTAGGAACTTATGCAAACACATGCTGCCGCCATATGTAAAATGGAACTTGTATTTTGTTTGTAACGTACAATAAACCTCATCCAAAAGTTTCCACACAATCTTTGTTTACAATAACAGTTGGCTATCCGATCACGTTGAGGTGGATGGAAAGTAAGAAGTCAAATGCTGCACGTGTAACGAGGTAAGAAATCAGAAAAATTGTAACTAAATACTTCGTCACGAGTAATTATAATTTTAATTTATAGTAAAGTATTACTATTGGCTTTTGAGGAGGGATCTTTCATCTGAAATTGGGAATTGATTTCTTTGGGGGTCGCTCTAAAGTTAAGATCTTGTAGTGTAAACAGTGCATTTATAAATAAACAAACAAGTGGAAGCTCACTGATTTTTTTTACAGTTACTGTGAACGGTCGATTAAATGCCGACACTTGAAATGTCAAAACGGCATTCGATGACAGAGGGTAAGCACTGAAGAACACGACTCGAACACAAACACTTACGCTCATTGTACAGGTTCCTAATCCTGCCTTTCTCTACACCATGATTATAGCGTGCTATATCTACCTTGATATCAATATACTGCTGACGATTAGGTTGATTTTGCAAAATTTGCCTGCCTGCGGGGGAGTGTATGGGGAGGCGAACGAGTTGGGGGTGCTTACTACAACTGTGATTGACATTAACGTAAAACCAATGCCAGCACTGTTTCAAAAATTATTTGGCTTTTAGCAACACCCTGTTAAAATTAAGGGGATGGGTTTTTGGTTGTTAGAAAACATTCAAGGATGGGTACATTTTATTGTTCTGAAGTTATTAATTAGGATATTTTGAAAATCACTGACATGAATAAAGTTGACTTGAGGTGTTATCTGGACAATTCTGCAGTTTACTATTACCATCTTCGCGAGAACAAAGAAGTGAATTCAAGATATGTACCTGGAGTTTATGCAAAGAAGTTAAAAAGTTGATAGCAACAAGGAACATTAACAATTAATGAATGGGGCTTCACAGACAGTAAGGCAGGACAAGAAAAATGACGAAAGGAAGGCCATACGACGGGACGTTCAGTGTAGCTTATATCAGGAAAATACTCGTTGAATAAGTACCATGAGGTGATCAGAATGAAGAATGACAATGAAAGTAGAAGCCGGTATACCATGGTAAAATGTTGCCATGTTCGGATAACAAATAGTGTTATGTAATATAATACCACCATCTGGGAGAATACCGCTCTTCTCACGCTGTAATAGATTACACTAGCGTGCGCTGCGCACGGAGAGCGATAAGGGAGAGCCATGAGCATATTTCCAGTGATATTTTTCTGACCAAAGCATTTTAAGTCTTTTCACCAAGTTCATTAAGTTTTCCAGTGAATCTGGTTGGTCATTCTTTTCAACTATTAGTCCTGTGGATACAATACGTATTGGCTGGCACTTCCTTTTCTTGTACGGTCCTTGTGAAAAATACTGGTTGAAAAACTATTAAATGGTCAGGCAGCCTTCATCTTGATCCTTAGATTTTCGGGATACCGACAACACAAGAACTAAGGAGCACCAGAATCACAGTGCAGCAGGGATTTAGAGACGAGCTAAACCGATGATATCAAATCAGGGTAGCGTGTCTGCATCGGGAATGTGGGGGAGTTGTAAGCCCCAAACGGGAACCAGGCTAACTGCTGGGATATTTTGGATTTTATGCCAAGGAAATTTATTTTCAGACCTCCTTTCGATTGAGTTTTGTAATTTACGCCATCGTGGTAAATTCTGAGATGCTATACAATAGACTTAAAGCATCCTATAATGGAAGGTACATGACATATTGATCGTTTAAATGCGAATAAATAACCCTGATTGGTTAGTAGAATCTTTTGAATACATAACGTATTGGAATTTAACACTAACGGACGGTAATTATTGGGAAGGGGTTCAGCCTCTTAGCCCCTCCGGCAATTACAACTGTGGAGTACGGTAAATTTGCTTGGATATACATACATGTGATACGTTTTTCGCCGCAATGAGGAAGATCAGCTCCTGAAATGAAGGACATTTGGGTGACAATATGGGAGATTTATGCGGACGGAAAATTATAGTGGTATATGATTCCTTTCAAATACAATTGTGTATTCAACCCTTTCATTGTCTTTATAAATTAATATAAATATATGAAAGACAAAATATGCTAACAACAAAGAATATTTTAACTCATACGCTGTAGACAATGTACATCACGTTAATCATTTGTCCACTAAACTTTTGCTAAGAGTGTAGACCCAAATGTCACAGCCTATAAGCTGTCTCATTTCAGAGTGCACTGTCTGCAGCTTGAGTTAATTAGATCTATACAGTGTTTAGAAGATGCGTAAAACTCTAAAATATGAAGAAATAACCTTATTTTTTCCATTCTTGATACTGCAAGTGCACAAATCAAGCGTTTAGTCACGTCAATAGACAAAAATTTGAGTCGGGGATAATTTTATTTTGAAACTTTGAGAAATCGGGAGATGTATGTTCCCTTGAGCGAGCTGCAGGAGTTGGCCTTCAATGCCAAAGTTTCCCGGTCATTCCGGGAGGGATCACATGTATGGATATATAAGAGGCAGTTTGCATTTCAGCCAGATGTTGTCTCTGTTTGAAATGACTTTATAAATCAAAATATGTTCGTCCTCTAACTTCTGTTCGAGTTAAATGCCTGGTTATGTTAAATTCCATGTTAATTTAATTGACATCATTTTATACACTCCATCAAATCAGAGAGCGAAGAGATTGACAAAGAAATCTGAGATAACAAGAGGAAGTCACTTGACGCATGTGTCCATCAACACTTTGGCTAATTTACGAAATCTAACAATAGACAACAGTTATGTACAACGAAAATTGCCCAACCAGGTGACGAAACAATAATAAAAATGTCAAAGACAGACAGAGACAAATTCAAATAAATTGAAAGAGTCTAAACAAGACACAATTACCACGTCGAAATCTCAAGCACATGGCTATCTTTGGGGTGAAACTAATTATCTGCATCAAAGATTACGTAAAACTTTATAGGACAAAATGGACTGTATTGTGTAATTTAGACGCGGTCACCTGATTCATCAAGTGCTGGGCTGCTGTTGATAGAAAGCAACACTATAGAATTCATTGGACAGGTGGAGGGCAAGATGGTTGAGGCCACATTCTCTGAGGTGGTCTTTAACCATCGATTTTTAGGATAGAGTACTCGCTGTCATCGTGCACGGATCTGGCTAGCGATAGAAGAGGATGGCATTCGCTGACCGCTGAAGCCTTTGATGGGTGATGCGACCACCAGGTGACAGGTGACTCCCTGTCTAATAATTGGCTACTGAAAAAATGCGTCATTGGAAACAATGATGGTAGCATAAGTCGAGCAAAAAACAATGCAACGTAAGAGGCAGAGAGAGTGCTTGAGCCGACAGAAATAGTGAAGAAATAATGACAATAAAATGATATAGGAACATTATTTTCTTTTTCCGAGTTTTTGCTTTTGATTTAAACCCATATTAAAGGGCTTTACATGATTTAATGCAGTATTAGACCTGTGGGGAACTTCTTGAAGTCTGTTAATAAACCCTGTTTTCACGTAGAGCTCCCAGTGACACTAAATAACTCACAAG